>JALIZH010011026.1:0-29193 GCA_030522465.1 Rhipicephalus appendiculatus
TAGTGGGATTGGACTTTGCAGATCCACTATATATTGCCACGCGCGTTCCTTATTTTCGCGTTTGCTGTATTCGGTTTCCGCCCACAAAGACTGTCAGTAACGCTCGGCGCAGACCACGCCTTAGCATTCGAGAAGCTTCGCGATTATTGTAGATCGTTTTGTTAAGATTGCGCGCAAGACGCGACCACTCGAGATTATTCCAGAGCTTGCGCGATGACCAGTGATAAGGCTAGAATGTTCGGCGCGTGATGCATAAAAGCCGGCGCGCTCCAACGATGTTTAGTTCATCGACGGCCGACGCTACGTTCGCCGCTATCAGTGACAGTGCTTATTGCTGTATTCTGACTTTCCGTTTACCGGCCACAAGTTCGGCCTAATAAAGAGTTTCTTCTTTGAAACGCCGACTGTTACCTTCGTCGACGTCACGACCACGTGACATCTGGTGGAGGTGCTGCTTCGTCCATGCTCCGGACGCCCCCGCGAGGCGCTGACCCAAGCCCAAGCCGCGAAGAAGACGACGTAAAGGATAACCCTGTCCGTCGCACCAGCCGCAGGCAGCAGGGACTACAGCCAGAGCACGGGCTCCTGCCGGAAAATACCAGGACAACCAAGACAATGACCTCGACCTCAGGCACGATGACAACACCTGCGCAGCCTACACCCTTCCTGCTTCAGCAGCCCAGGGAGCCGCCGAAATTCCGGGGGTCATCGTTCGAGGACCCGGAAAGCTGGCTCGAAGAATATGACCGGGTTGCCGTCTTCAACCATTGGAGCAAGGAAGACAAGCTAAGGCACGCGTACTCCGCCTTGGAAGACGCCGCCAGAACGTGGTTCGAGAACCAAGAGTCGACCCTAACATGATGGGACGTTTTTCGAACCAAGTCTAGCGTCGTCCGCAAAGAGAGAGCCGAAACTCTGCTTGAAACCCGCGTCCAGCTCCCCAACGAAAGCGCCATGCTCTTCACGGAAGAAATGACTAGACTCTTCCGCCACGCCGACCCCGAAATGTCTGAAGACAAGAAAGTTCGGCTGCTCATGCGAGGAGTTAAACAGGAGCTTTCTGCGGGACTGATGCGGAACCCTCCGAACAGTGTTCGCGAATTTGTCTCGGAAGCGACGACAATCGAGAAGACCCTGGATATGCGCAACCGGCAGTACAATCGCCGTTCGACGGCACAGTTCACTGATATCCAAGGGCTCTGCTCCGCCGACCTGCGCGAAACGATCAGAGCGATCGTGCAGGAAGAGCTGCGAACATTCTTGCCTCCATCGCAGCCTCAAGTGGATTCCATTGCTGACGTCGTGCGCCACGAGATCCACCAATCCCTGGGCGTCCCTCACCAAGCAGAGCCGCAGCCACAGGCTATGAGCTACGCTGCTGCTGTCCGCCGTCCCGCTACCCCTCCCCGCCCTCGTCAAGACACCGCGCCGCCGCAGTACCGCCGCCAGGCACCGCCCCCCACCCCCACCGGCGCCATACCGCCCACCTGCCAGCCAGCGCTACCCTCCGAGAAAGACCGACGTTTGGCGCGCCCCTGACCACCGCCCGCTATGCTACCACTGCGGTGAAGCCGGGCACACGTACCGCCGCTGCCAGTACCGGGAGATGGGACTGCGTGGTTTCGCCGTAAACGTGCCGCGTCCGCAGCCCGGCGAACAACCTCGTGACATCGCCGACTACCTCACAGGAGCGCAGTGGACACCCCGACGACCTTCCCGTTCGCCGTCGCCAGGCCGCTACACCTCACCTCATCGCAGGCAGTACGCCAGTCCGGCTCGGGGCCGATCTCCGAGCCCTTACCCGGAAAACTAAGGGCAGCAACCGATGGAGGTGCGGTTGCTGTACGTCGAACTACCGAAGATCCTCCGCCGACGCCGACGAAGACGACGCGACGAAACCTGCTGAACACGACGCGAAGCAGACAGAGCCCTGCCGACGAAACCTCGCGGACCGAGCTAGACCTGACGACGCAACATGATGGAAGCAGCGCAACAAATCGACGCAGCCGTGATCCGACGCCGCGAGCTAACCGCAACGCAACGCGACGGACTAGCGACCTCGACGTTCTCATCGACGGTCACAACGTCACCGCTCTCGTCGACACTGGGGCCGACTATTCCGTCGTCAGTGGGCCATTCGCCACCAAGCTGAAGAAAGTAAAGACCGCTTGGAGTGGACCCGAAATCCGGCGAGCTGTAGGCCACCTGATAACGCCGATTGGAGTCTGCACGGCGAGAGTCACCATCAATAACCGGACTTATCCTGCGAGCTTTGTAATCCTACAAAACTGCTCCAGGGATGTGATACTTGGAATGGACTTCCTAAGTGACCACGGCGCCGTCATCGACCTGAGGTCTGAGTCGATAACACTGACTTCAGAAAAAGCGTTGCCGCCCCACACGTCGCCGGAGAATCATGCCTTGAATGTAATAGAAGAGCATGTCACCGTTCCGCCTCTTTCCAGCGTCGTCATTTCCGTCGGCACCGAAATACCCGCTAACCTTGAAGGCGTCGTCGAGGGCGATCAGCACCTGCTTGTGAACCGTCAAATTTGCGTCGCAAGAGGCATCGCCGAATTGCGTGATGGCAAAGCAAAGGTACTGCTCACAAACTTCAGCCACGAATATAGGCACCTTAACATTGGTACGACGGTCGCCTACATCGAGAAATTCGTGGACACCAGCAATGCTTTCGCCCTCTCCGATGCTACCAAACCTGCTTCGACGAATCAAGGTCCCGGAATAGATTTCGACGTCAACCAGAGGCTCCCGAAGCACAAGCAAGACCAGCTCAAAAGTCTGCTCCTGCAATTTAAGGACTGCTTCTCGTCGTCGTCAAGAATTCGACAGACCCCAGTCGCGAAACATCGTATCATAACAGAAGAAAGTGCCCGACCAAACCGTCAGAGCCCGTATCGAGTTTCTACGCGAGAACGATAAGCCGTAAAGAAACAAGTCGACGAAATGCTTCGCGACGACATCATCCAGCCGTCCAAGAATCCCTGGGCGTCTCCCTTGGTATTGGTGAAGAAGAAGGACGGAACTCTACGTTTCTGCGTCGACTACCGTCGCCTGAACAAGATCACGAAGAAGGACGTGTATCCCCTCCCACGTATAGACGACGCCTTGGATCGACTCCACAACGCGAAGTACTTTTCCTCGATGGACCTGAAGACAGGCTACTGGCAGATCGAAGTCGACGAGAGAGACCGAGAAAAGACGGCCTTTATAACACCAGACGGCCTGTTCGAGTTCAAGGCCATGCCGTTCGGTCTTTGCTCGGCCCCCCGCGACCTTCCAAAGCGTTATGGATACTGTACTGGCCGGCTTGAAGTGGCAGACTTGCCTTGTGTACTTGGACGACGTCGTTGTGTTTTCCGCAAACTCGACGAACTCCTCCGGCGACTTGAAGCTGTACTTCAAGCAATCAAGACCTCCGGACTCACACTCAAGCCAGAAAAGTGCCGCTTTGCGTACGAAGAACTTTTGTTCTTGGGCCACGTGATAAGTAAGTCCGGAGTACGCCCTGATCTGCAGAAGACAACCGCCATCGCTACATTCCCGCCACCCGCCGACAAGAAGGCCGTGCGTCGATTTCTTGGGCTGTGCGCCTATTACCGGCGATTTGTCAAAAACTTCGCCCGCATCGCCGAGCCACTCACTAACCTCACCAGGGCCGACGTCGAGTTTAAGTGGGAAACGCCGCAGGAGGAAGCATTTCAAGACCTAAAACGACGCCTGCAAACGCCTCCGTTACTTGCGCATTTCGACGACCACGCCGAAACAGAAGTGCACACCGACGCAAGCAGCGTGGGACTCGGCGCCGTCCTTGTGCAGAGGACGGAGGCACTGGAAAGGGTTATCAGTTATGCTAGCCGGTCGCTATCCAAGGCAGAGGCCAACTACTCCACAACAGAAAAGGAGTGTCTTGCCATCATCTGGGCTACATCAAAGTTTCGCCCCTACCTTTACGGCAGGCCCTTCAAAGTTGTGAGCGACCACCACGCCTTGTGTTGGCTAGCTAACTTGAAAGACCCTTCGGGTCGCCTCGCACGGTGGAGCCTGAGACTTCAAGAATTCGACATTACCGTCGTTTACAAGTCTGGGAGAAAACACTCCGACGCCGACTGCCTATCTAGTGCCCCCCGTCGACCCACCGCCGCAGGACGACCTGGATGATGACTGCTTCCTGGGAACCATAAGTGCCGACGACTTCGCCGAGCGACAGCGAGCGGACCCAGAACTAAGGGGCCTTATGGAGTACCTCGAGGGCAAGAGCACCACTGTTCCGAAGGTATTCAAGAGAGGACTGGCGTCGTTCTTCCTGCGAAATGGAGTTCTCCTAAAGAACTTCTCGCCCATTCGAGCCGAACACCTCCTCGTGGTTCCTTCAGCAGTGAGGCCAGAAGTCCTCCTGGCCCTACACGACGACCCGACGGCTGGACACCTCGGTGTTTCCCGCACGCTCGCAAGGATACAAGAGAAGTACTACTGGCCACGCCTTGCCGCCGACGTCGCTCGTTACGTCAGGACATGTCGAGACTGTCAGCGACGCAAGACACCGCCGACAAGACCAGCAGGCTTCCTTCAGCCGATCGAACCACCTCACCGCCCGTTCCAGCAAATCGGTATGGACCTACCGGGGCCGTTTCCTACGTCGACTTGCGGGAACAAATGGATCGTCGTAGTTACGGACTACCTCACCCGCTACGCCGAAACAAGGGCCCTACCTAGAGGCAGTGCAGCCGAGGCAGCGAAATTCTTCGTTGAAGACATTGTCCTGCGTCATGGCGCCCCAGAGGTCCTCATCACCGACAGAGGTACGGCCTTTACTGCAGAGCTAACTCAGGCCATTTTGAGATACAGCCAAACAAGCCACCGCCGCACCACCGCCTATCACCCACAGACCAACGGCCTCACCGAGCGTCTAAACAAGACCATCGCCGACATGCTGGCCATGTACGTCGACGTCGAGCCCAAGACATGGGATACCATCCTTCCGTTCGTGAGCTTCGCATACAACACGGCAGTGCAAGAAACGACGCAGCTGTCGCCGTACAAGTTGGTCTACGGACGGAACCCATCAACGACGCTTGACGCCATGTTTGGGTGTGGGTGTGGATAGGCGTCCACACCGCGTTTGGGTGTGGACGCCGATAGGCGTCAGACTCTGCCCAGGCGGCGCTGCGAAAAACGCCGCCACCAGCGCTCTCGTCGCCGCCCTGGCCATAACTGGGTAGTGCAAAAAGAGCCGTCCGCAAGCGAATGCGCATAGGCCACTATAGAACCCCCCCTCTTTCGCTCGGGTTGAGGGCTGTTTCCTGAAAATCAAGGACCTGGAAAACTTCTTTCTCAACCCACCCTCGCTTCAGGAAAGTAGGAAGCTCATCAAAGTGAACTGCGGCTACAATGCAAAAGATGTTTCAGCTATTTCGGCGTGCTGCAACTCGCAAGCGAGCATCGCATGACGTCGAGTTCAAGGCACTCCGACGTGCGTTCTGCAACGCCTAAATGCGTTAAATTTGGGCATATACATAATGCCAAAGCGATGAAGTACGTACACGAGAAATGTTTCTTACGATCAGTGGTACAAAGCTCGCTTTATCAGGCATGAATAGTCCCGCGATTTTCGCCTTTGCAGTTGCATTCTCCATCCATTCTCGCTTCCTGTGCGTTGGACTATTTTATTACGAATACTCAATGTACTGTTGACGGTTGTCTTCCGTTTGTATATACTGCAAAAGGGTGTACGTGCGTGTCCACTTTCTCGGTGTACAACGAAAGGCAACACCGTGGCCTCCAAGATAGCTCCGGCAATCGCGGAGGCCACGGGTGAGAAAAAACCTGACGGTGGTCACGACCAAAATTTTGCGATTTACTTATATGACGCACGTGTTAGCATTTGCTAGCCGGAACTTCGAACCTTCAATGCGTACGTGCGCGATGATGTGTATTGGCGACCAGTTAAGATTATGGATGGTCGCGGAGGGCGCGATGTTTATGGCGCGCTTCACCAGTCTGCATTTAACTGCTGCGCGGCGCGCACCGCGGTCTGAGGCTCTGCTGAGCTTCATAGTCAAGGTTACCACGGTTCTACGTCAAGGCTACTCAAAACACTACCATGAGACCCACATTATCACACTTTCTCATGCGACCGGCTGTGGAGAACGCGAGTAATTCGCTTACCCAACACGTTCGCAACGGCCCGTATCCAGAGCTCTCGCCGTTCTGCTTCGTGCAACAGCTACGGAAATCGGTAAAGCAAGTCCTTTACGTCCCTGGCAATTCACAAGCGCAACAGTAGCTTCGACTGAAGCCTTTCTTCGTAGCGCGCGGAGCTGTTGCGTCTGCTTTTGTTTTCGCCGTCGTTCTGGCGCGCACTTCATGGCAGTTCGGTTGCGCGTCCGACTAGCGGAGATAAATTCGTAGCTCTTTTTCTGAGTGCTCAATGCGCCAACACACCAAATATTTTGGTTAATTGTTGTTTCCACCTCGCTAGCTGCACCCGGTTGCACAGCAAACTGTGCAAGGGAGCCGGACTTTGCACTACCCAAAACTGCTCCGACAGGTGGCGCTACGTGTCCGCAAAACTCCAGAGTCTGACGTCTATACGCCGACATGGACTTTGTGAAAAACTTCTTCGGCGATACTTCGGGCCATACAAAGTGCTTCGACGTCTAGGCGCTCTGGACTACGAGGTTGTCCCGGACGGCATTACGAACTCTCAACGGCGCCGTGCGCGACCTGAAGTCGTCCATGTCGCACGCCTCAAGCCGTACTACGCGCGTTAGTGAACCTGAGGACTGTACCTATTGCTTTATTATTGTGCTTTCTTGCTTTATTGTTGTTGTTTATTGTTGCATGCATTTTTCCCCCGTGTTCCGTTTTAAGCATCGGGACGATACTTTTTCAGAGGGGGGGTATTGCCACGCGCGTTCCTTATTTTCGCGTTTGCTGTATTCGGTTTCCGCCCACAAAGACTGTCAGTAACGCTCGGCGCAGACCACGCCTTAGCATTCGAGAAGCTTCGCGATTATTGTAGGTCGTTTTGTTAAGATTGCGCGCAAGACGCGACCACTCGAGATTATTCCAGAGCTTGCGCGATGACCAGTGATAAGGCTAGAATGTTCGACGCGTGATGCATAAAAGCCGGCGCGCTCCAACGATGTTTAGTTCATCGACGGCCGACGCTACGTTCGCCGCTATCAGTGACAGCGCTTATTGCTGTATTCTGACTTTCCGTTTACCGGCCACAAGTTCGGCCTAATAAAGAGTTTCTTCTTTGAAACGCCGACTGTTGCCTTCGTCGACGTCACGACCACGTGACAATATAAAGCAAAAGGAGCTACATGGTGATGCATCGAAAGCTTACATCCTGCTGTTCACCTGTGCGACGACGAGAGCAGTACACCTTGAACTGACGAGTGCGATCTCGACAAGCGCTTTCTTACTAGCGTTCCGCCGGTTTCTGGCTCGCAGAGGGATACCAGCAACACTGTACTCCGACAAGGCTCCTGCCTTTAAGAGAGCATCACGGGATCTCAGGAACATCTAGAATGTCATGAAGAGCTCTCCGTTCGCGTCTTTCCTACTGACACATCGCATCGAATGGAAGTTTATCGTTCCGGGTGCACCTTGGTGGGGTGGTTGGTGGGAGAGGCTTGTCCGAACAGTGAAGTCATCGTTGCGCAAGGTGATGGGAAAGAGCAAACTCACCAGCGAACAAACCGAGACGATGCTACTGGAGGTTGAAGCAGTTGTTAACTCAAGACCGTTGACCTACACGTATACGGACGCCAAAGAGCCTTCTCTGATATGTCCGGCGCATTTTCTTGTTGGACGTTCCTTGTTAGCTTCTCCAGAGCGGCCCAACAATGACTACGATGCTATAAGTGCTCAGACTACTCGAAGTGACATCAGCAAGAAGTTGAGACACAGACAAAAGCTGATAGATCACCTGTGGATGCGATGGAAAAAAAGAGTATCTGCTAGAACTGCGGGCACTTCACCTATACCCTACACATCCCAGCAGCTGTCTCCGAATAGATGATGTGGTAATCATCGAAGAGCCTGGCATTTCTCGAGGTGTTTGGCCCCTTGGGCGAGTCACAGACGTTTACCCTGGTCAAGATAGCATAATCCGAGCTTGCCGGGTGAAAGCCCAAGACGGAAAGTTTTTAAGAAAGCCAGTACAGAAATTGTACAAGCTCGAATTGAGCGACACTACTGGGGGGGCGGGAGTATGTTGAAAAAGAAAAGGAATAAACGCGTGCAGGCGAGCACTGCAGTAGAAGTAGAAGAAGAAGTTGGAACTATGAACGACTGTCTGTCTGGTTCTCTCGCTGATCGCTAGTTTTCTTACAACATATATACAAAAACCCATAACTGCCAGATAACAACCCTACGCAAACTCAATTACAACAAAACTCAAACGTCCTATCTAAAGTCTGAAAACCCTCGCCTTAGTCCAGCTGGTGCTTGGGGCCGGACTCCGCGATGTCGTCGACTTGGCTCGTTGCCAAAGTCCCGTCTGTCGTCCTTGTGTACTCCGCTGCATGCGTCGGTCGTCGCCTGGGCGGACAGTTTGTCCTCGCAGACGCAAGGTCGCTGCAAGGCCCCTTTAGGCCTGACGTCACTGTTGGCTGCTTCACCCGGTGTGGCGTTCCACTGACGACGTGGCACTCCGGGGATTGTCCTGGGTGGCTCGCATCCGAAGGGGGCTTGCGACGGAATGCTCGTACTTGCTGGGCGCGGCTGCGGCATCACCGAGGAGCCTCCTTTCGACTGTCGTCGACTTCGCCGGCCCCCTCGGGTCGCCCGCGTCTCAGGCAGTGGACACGAACACCCGTCGCTCCCGTCGCCGGAACATGAGCTGGCGATGCGTCCTTCTCCTGTCGAGTCCACCTAGACAATGGCCGCTGTTCCGTTCCCGTGCCTCGCGCTCTCGAGAACCTTCCACGCACGCGCTGGTGCCGATCCGAACACTGTAGAGGCTTCGTCCTCGTCTTCACTTTGCCTCCTTATGGCCGTTACTCATGACACTCTAACTTCCTTCCTTTTGGTGGTGCGTAAGAAGTTGAAATACGAGTTTCTTTGGACCCTAAACCACCTCCAATAACAGTGTTAACATTTCAAGTAAACGGGCGCATCGAGTTCAGAATGCCGTCACAATCAACAGTGCCAAACGTGGCAGGGCTACTAGGTGCGGGAGCCCCACAAGTTCCAAGAAATAAACAGTTGTTTTCTCCGCGTCTTTCGGCGGTCTTCAGCCCCTCAGTGTTCCCTGTGACGTCAACATTCTCTTCTCCTCGTCATCCACAAAACCTTTCTAGTTTATAATACAAAAAATGGCGTTGTAGATGACATGCACGCCAAGATTTTCATGTTAGCACCTGCCACTTATGTTCGTTATACAGTCATGTCACTCAATACCAAATTTGGTGTATATCAAGCTAACGAAACCGCCGCGAGCGCGCCATGAGCGTGGAATGCAAGTCATGTCGCTCATGAAATGTCATGATTTCCATATTACCACGTGTCATTTATGTTCGTCATACAGTCATGTCACTCAATACCAAATTTGGTGTATACAGTGAAACCTCGGTGATACGAATCTCACGGGACCACCAAAAATATTCGTATCACCCGAAATTCGTATCATCAGAAAGCATGGAAAATTAGCATGCGACAAAAGAAAGCTGGCGTACATTATCATTTACTGTTTTTCAGGAGCGCAGCAACGTGAGGAAGAACTCTGAATGGTTGTCAGTTAAGTTTCTAGATGTCGGCAATCATACCAGCACTCGTAAATATACGGCCCGTCCGCGCGTGTCTAATTAATGAACCAAGTGCTTTGTGACCCGCGATAGCAGTAGCCCCTTCCAAATTTTAGTATGCTTTTTTCGCATGACATTGGAGTACTGCGGCGAAAGTAACAGAAGAAACACTTTGACGCGATAGATCAAGGCCACAAAATTGCAGAACCACGGCTCTATGTTATGATTCTGTTATCGCGGAGGAGTTGGGGATGTCCTTTTGGGAGATTTTTAGCCGTGCCCGCACAAGTGCGACCTCAACAATCACGCATGTTGACACCGCGATTCTGACGATTTGGCGGTGCGGTGCGCATGCCGGCGCTTGCGTTCCCGCGATCGCACGTGCTTGGCGCGCCTTCCGCGACAGCGGGGACAACATCTCTTCGTACCTGGGTGGTAGCGTACGTTCGTATCAAACGTCGCGGGGTGAAAATTGGTTCGCAACAACCGTACTCCATTACATTGCAGGCCAATGGACCTTCGCCGGGACCAAAGAAATATTCGTATCACCCCGAAATTCGTATGAGCCGTGATCGTATCACCGAGATTTCACTGTATCAAGCTAACGAAACGGCCGCGAGCGCGCCATGAGCGTAGGATGCAAGTCATGTCGCTCATGACTTGTCATGATTTCCATATTACCACTTGTCATTTATGTTCGTCATACAGTCATGTCACTCAATACCAAATTTGGTGTATCTCAAGCTAACGAAACGGCCGCGAGCTTGCCATGAGCGTGGCATGCAAGTCATGTCGCTCATGACATGTCATGATTTCCATATTACCACTTGTCATTTATGTTCGTTATACAGTCACGTCACTCAATACCAAGTTTGGTGTATATCAAGCTAACGAAACGGCCGCGAGGGCGCCATGAGCGTGGAATGCAAGTCATGTCGTTCATGACATGTCATGATTTCCATATTACCACTTGTCATTTATGTTCGTCATACAGTCACGTCACTCAATACCAAATTTGGTGTATATCAAGCTAACGAAATGGCCGCGAGCGCGCCATCAGCGTGGCATGCAAGTCATGTCGCTCATGACATGTCATGATTTCCATGTTACCACGTGTCATTTATGTTCGTCATACAGTCATGTCACTCAATACCAAATTTGGTGTATATCAAGCTAACGAAACGGCCGTGAGCGCGCCATGAGCGTGGAATGCAAGTCATGTCGCTCATGACATGTCATGATTTCCATATTACCAAGTGTAATTTATGTTCGTCATATAGTCACGTCACTCAATACCAAGTTTGGTGTATATCAAGCTAACGAAACGGCCGCGAGCGCGCCATGAGCGTGGCATGTAAATCAAATCATGTTGTTCATGACATGCACGTCATTATTTGCATATTACCACTTGTCATTTATGTTCGTCATACAGTCACGTCAGTCAATCCCAAATTTGGTGTATATCAAGCTAACGAAACGGCCGCGAACGCGCCATGAGCGTGGCGTGTAAATCATACTTTTCATGACAAGTTAGTCATTATTTTCATGATATGACCAGCCATTTATGTTCGTCATACGGTCATGTTATGCCATACTAAATTTGGTAGAAATCCCATTAACGATACGGCCAGGAGAGCACAAAGTGGTAGGCGGCTAGATAGATAGATAGCTTGATAGATAGATAGATAGATAGATAGATAGATAGATAGATAGATAGATAGATAGATAGATAGATAGATACGCTCAGAGTCACAAAAGTTCGCTAAGAAATGCTTCGCATTTAAAAACGAGCCCCTCGGACAATTTTCCTACTTTCATACCTTATTTCTTCCGTGTTTTCTGTGCACTTTTCCCTTTCTTAAAGGAGTACTGAGAGGAACTTTCAATATTTTGAAATTCTTACTCTAAATAAGAACACGGGTTTTGAGAACCCCAAGAAGAGTACTGTAGTGCCTGGGAATGCATCACATATATTTTTATACCGCTACCTCAAGAAGACACTTTCAGTTTCGATATCGAAGTGGCGGCTTCTCCGTGACGTGTCATGGCGGTGCGACGTCATGGGGAGACAGCAATTCGCGACGTACTAACGGCCGATCTGCCATCTGCTCGTGGTATACGTAAACAACGATAAGTACATTGTCTCCAGCGACCCTGAGAGCAACTTCTGTGATTTAGGCTGGATGAAGGACGTAAAGTTCGCAAACTCAGTGGAACTGTGTTGACTCGTCGGGATAATGTCCATTGCGGTGGGGCTGGCTTGCTGATGCTCAGCGACGAAAAGTTTAAAACCACAGAAAATGTTTCATACGTGTTGGCTGACTCTGGTGCGCGGACAGTGTTACACTGAATACAAAGGAAACGAAAAATGTCCCTTTTGCGATGTCTCATAATCATGTCACTACACCTTGTGTCAAACAAGGAAATGAGCCCTTGAAATTCACATATTTCAATACTGTGTTCTTAAATGTACGTCACTAACAAGGTTTGTTGTTGAGCTAGTTCGTTAATTACTGGAAAAAAGCTGGTAAGGCGCGAAAAGGACGGAGATGAAGAAAAGAAATGAACTGACAAACACGAGCGTTAGAAGCTGGCATCCGTGTTTGTCAGTTCGTGTCTTTTCTCCATCCCCATCCTTTCTGCGCCTAACCAATTTTTCTCAAGCCCATCACCAGTCATCTATGTCACCGAGCCTTTCAAGCTAGCTCTGTATATATAAGCGTTGCTATAGAATAAAAATTGTGCACACTGAGTGACTGAAGCTTCATCACAATCCAGATGTTCCAGCTTGCAAGCAAGTCAGTATCTAATGAGGTACAGGAGGGACATTTCTATGGAAGAAAAACACCAGCTCGGTCAGCAGCATTGAGAACGTACGACTCAAGACTGAGGGTTTGGGTAGGCTTCTTACCAATGGCAAATTTTTTGGTGCAATTGCCATTAGTATACTTTTAGATTTTCATAATCATGTCACTACACCTTGTGTCAAACAAGGAAATGAGCCCTTGAAATTCACATATTTCAATACTGTGTTCTTAAATGTACGTCACTGAA
The DNA here is from genome assembly GCA_030522465.1 of Rhipicephalus appendiculatus. Taxonomy (NCBI): domain Eukaryota; kingdom Metazoa; phylum Arthropoda; class Arachnida; order Ixodida; family Ixodidae; genus Rhipicephalus; species Rhipicephalus appendiculatus. The sequence continues at coordinate 12,831 of JALIZH010011026.1, forward strand.
CAAGGCTTGTTGTTGAGCTAGGTCGTTAATTACTGGAAAAAAGCTGGTAAGGCGCGAAAAGGACGGAGATGAAGAAAAGAAATGAACTGACAAACACGAGCGTTGGAAGCTGGCATCCGTGTTTGTCAGTTCGTGTCTTTTCTCCATCCCCATCCTTTCTGCGCCTAACCAATTTTTCTCAAGCCCATCACCAGTCATCTATGTCACCGAGCCTTTCAAGCTAGCTCTGTATATATAAGCGTTGCTATAGAATAAAAATTGTGCACACTGAGTGACTGAAGCTTCATCACAATCCAGATGTTCCAGCTTGCAAGCAAGTCAGTATCTAATGAGGTACAGGAGCGACATTTCTATGGAAGAAAAACACCAGCTCGGTCAGCAGCATTGAGAACGTACGACTCAAGACTGAGGGTTTGGGTAGGCTTCTTACCAATGGCAAATTTTTTGGTGCAATTGACATTAGTATACTTTTAGATTTTTATAAAAGAACTCTATGCTGTAAAACGAATTTTCGCTGCATGCAGTCACTAAAAATTGCAATAACTTTCATACAAATTGTTTGGCTGGTTGTTTTTTAAAGCAGTTCTGATTTTTACGTTTCATTTTTCTCATGACAGCATGAATACAGGTAATGCAAACACACACATATTGCTTAAGCACTTGTGTCCTGAAATGGGACCTGCAACACTTTTTTAACAGTCCAAAAGTGCTGCTGAAATTAGAACAAATTTTCTTATCATACTGCAGGCAGCAAGAATTAGGCAATTTCATTTTGAAAATAGCTAAAAATTGCTCGCCCTCCTGTTGGCGAACTTGATAGTTGAAGAAATTGAGTGGGAAGGGATAGACAGGGCCATTCGCCGGCTTCATGAGCACGAAAACATTCTCGGTAATATTTACGCTGTTCATTATGAATTCACTCAATGAAAAAAAGTATCTGTCTTCAAAGTAACGAAAAAAGTATTTTAGTACCTCCGGTCTCAATCAATGGTCGTGTGACTACTGTTTCATCTCCTTCGTTCATGTGAGGAGGCACACGGCATGCTACACCCGTGCTGCACGCCTAAGTCAATCACTTGTCTCGTACTCAACACACTACGAATGTGCTCGCCAATGCATAACCAGACTTTTGCACAACAGCACTTCTAGTGCTGTAGAGCTACCGCGACATGCTATTTGTGAGGCAATAAACTCTATTAGTCAAGCTATTCGAGCCTTGTTTGGAAAACTGTTGCAGGGCCCCTTTAAGTACCATTCATAATCCGTTGTGAAAAGATCACCTGTGTATAAATGAAACCGCTATGCGACACTGACAGAGCTACTTCAGTAAATGTGTACAAAGTGAAAATCTTTCATCATGCTTTGAGCCCAAGCAAATAGTAGTTACGCACTCTTGTCATATGGCTTGGGCTCGACACGCAGTTTCAGGCAAGGCTCGGAGGAGCTCAGAAAGGCGGCGTCCAGGTCCCAGTCAGAGAGCAGGCCAAGGTATGTGTCGCCACCCTCATCATCACGTGCCAAATAGCTCACTGTGAACTCCCTGCAAGAATTATCCAGACAGTGCTTCAATGCGTTGCCAACCAAAACAATGAACAAATGCAAAAGAAATCACTTAAGTGGCAAAGCAATGAATGCAATAGCAACGGGTGGAATATCATATGCAGTATAACGGCAACTTTAGGAGCAATCTGTAGTCAGCATGAGTCCTGTAAGTGTGCTGCGGCGTGGCTAGGCCAATATGAAGAGAGAAAATCAATGACCACGACAACATAAGGGCTCCTTAAATGCGCACACGGGCACAAAGGAGAGAAGGAGACTGGACATTAGCAGCTGATCTTTATGGTGAAGACCAAGCAACTTGCCTGGCTTGGTGCTCGACCACGTCAAGCCGCACGCTGAGTGGCGGCCTTGATGAGCCTTAGGGAGGGCATTTTGGGTCATAATTTCATAAGATGGCTTGCACATATTGTAATACGCTCAGCGTTCCACCGTACTGGTGCTCCAATATGGTGGCAAAAGGATGTTAATGCGTTATGTTCAATGCCATGAAATGCTGCCGGTGTCTGCGAGAACTGCAGAGCCATAGCGCACTTCAATGTCGCTGAGACTCAATCAGAATGCAGCTGGCATGTGTACAAGAACCTGCACCATAACCACTGTGCCTGACCACAACAGATGCAACTATCCGACATTGCTCGTCCTTCCACAAGCGAGTGCCAATATTTGTGCTAGCACTCGCTTGAACATCAACGGAGTGGCGAGAAGACATAGTGCATGAAGTTAGAGATGCTAAGTTTTCGCCAGTAGTATTAAGTATGGCTACGCTTGGCTATTCGTCTGCAATTTAGGTCGGTTCCTCACACTTTGCACGTGTTACGTGGTTTTGTCGGGAACAAGTCACGTCAGCGGCTGTTACGTTGAGTGATTTTGATCACAAGACTAGCTCTTATGGGATCTTACATGATTATCGTCACGTGACTATAATCACATAAGATTTCGTAAGAGCTAGTCATGCGCTAGGTTTCTACAGCGCGACTGGACGCGGACGGAGAGGAACACGCAAACACACACACAGCGCTGCAGAAACGTCTACAATTGAGGTCGGTTCCTCACACTTTGCACGTGCTGTGTGTTTGTCAGCGCTGTGTGTGTGTTTGCGTGTTCCTCTCCGTCCGCGTCCAGTCGCGCTGTAGAAACTTAGCATGAACAACCAACTAGCCCGCCAACACACTTTGGCCTAGTCATGTGATTGAAATCTTTAACAGTTAAATTTTTCAATCACGTGACTAGCTCTTACGTAGTTTTTGAAGGGAACACGCCCTGTGACGAGCTGCCACGTCGTTTTGGCGGCAACATGTCACGTGACTAGCTTTACATGACTTTAGTCACGAGACTAGTTATGTGATTTCAGTCACCTGATTAGATGTTATGTAATTTTTGGTGGGAGCATGTCATGTGACTAGTTTTATTTTAATTTATTTATTTACATGCTTCCTGCAACGCCTGGCATTACTGCAGGGGGGTACATACGTCACTATAGTTAATAACATTTCTGTGACAGTACAGTTGTTACATGATGTTACCTGTTATTGCGATAGCAATTATATGGACACTCTCGGCTGCTTTTCGCCGTCATGCTTCGTGTATTTATGTATGTATATATATATATATATATATATATATATATATATATATATATATATATATATATATATATATATATAAAAGCCTCGAAGAAAGTGAGATAGCGCAAAGTGCGCGCTAGGCGCCCCACTTGTTGCGATGCGTTGGCTCCCCTTGCACTTTGGCCTGCAGGGCGTAGTCGTCTTTGCCCGGGCGCGCGCGAGCGCGCTTATCTTGGGGTGGAGGATGGGGGGCAGTTTCACGTCGTGTGCTTTCGTCGGAAAGACTGCGTTTAGGTTACAAAGCGCACAAAGGTCACTTCGCTCGCTGCAGAGGCCCCGTTTCCGAAAGAAGCGTGCTGTTCAAACACAGTGAAGTAACAACTGTGACGCTTGTTAGTTCGCGCTCGTCCTGTGTATACCTGTGCGTATGTTTCGTGCGTCCTTTGCGCTTGAGCAGTGCGCTCCAAGTTTCGATCTGCTTGCCGTTCTTCCCATGGTCAAATTATATCGGTCGCGAAACTTGGAACGAAACATATTGCCACGCGCTCTTCTTATTTTCACTTTGCTCTATTCGGTTCTTCGCCCTCAAAGTCTGTCAGCAATGCTCAGCGCAAACCGCGCCTGATTGTTCTAGAAGCTTCGCGATTACTGTAGATCGTTTTGTTAAGATTGCGCGCAAGACGCGAACACTCGAGCTTATTCCAGACCTTGTGCGACAACGAGTGATAAGACTGGAATATTCTATGACGCACGTATAAATGCCGACGCGCTTCACCGCTTGTCAGTTGATCGACGGCCGACGCTCTGCTCACCGCTATCAGTGCCAGCGTGTATTGCTGTAATCTTACTTTCTGTTTACCGGCCACAAGTTCGGCCTAATAAACAGTTTCATCTTGGACACGTCGCCTCCTGCCTTCGTCGACGTCACACCCACGTGACATCTGGTGGAGGTGCTGCTTCGTTCATGTACCGGACACCCCCGTCAAGCCGTGAACCCAGCCCCACTCGCGAAGGAGACGTCGACACCAACCACGACCAGCGAGTTAGCCGTAGGCAGCAAGGTCTACATCCGGAGTACGGTCCTCTACCTGACAAGACTCCGAAGACCAAGGCCATGACCTCGACTGCGGCAACGATGACCGCCGCTGCCCCACAGCCGGCGATCGTAATGCAGCAGCCAAGGGAGCCACCGACTTTCTGTGGATCATCGTTCGAAGACCCTGAGACCTGGCTGGAGACCTACGACCGAGTGGCCACCCTCAACCACTGGGACCCGGAAGAGAAGCTGCGTCGCGTCTACTTCTACCTGGAAGACGCGGCAAGGACCTGGTTCGAGAATCGGGAGTCTGCGCTTCAAACCTGGGATCTTTTTCCGCGGCACATTCCTGGACACGTTCAGGAGCATCGCCCGCAAGGAAAGAGCCGCGACGTTGCTGGAGACGAGGGTGCAACTCCCGAACGAAAGAGTGACCATCTTCGCTGAAGAATTGACGCGACTCTTCCGACACGCTGACCCCGACATGCCCGAGGAGAAGAAAGTCCGTTTTCTCATGCGAGGAGTCAAGCAAGAACTCTTCGCCGGGATGATGCGGAACCCACCAAAGACCATCCAGGAATTCTTGTCGGAAGCAACAGCGATCGAGAAGACGCTGAAAATGCGAACCCGCCATTACGATCGCCGAACGATGCAAGACAGCCCAGGAGTTCATGCTCTCGGCTCCGACTACCTGCGCGAAACGATACGAGCGATCGTGCGGGAGGAACTGCGCAAGCTGTTACCCTCATCAATGTTGCAAGTGGACTCGATCGCCGACATCGTTAGCGAAGAAATCCAGCAGTCGATCTGCAACCCCCCAATCGCCACAGCCGCAAGCCATGAGCTACGCTGCTACCGCCCGACGCTACGCTCCGCCTCCACGTCCACGTAAGGAGGCCGCACCACCCCATTTCCGCCGCCAGACACCGCCGTTCCCACCACCGACGCCATACCGCCCACCTGCCAGCGAGCACTACTCCCCAAGAAAAACCGACATCTGGCGAGCCCCTGACAACCGCCCGCTCTGCTACCACTGCGGGGAAGCTGGACATACCTACCGCCGCTGCCAGTACCGCCAGATGAGCCTAAGCGGCTTCGCCGTCAACACACCGCCCCCACAGCACGGCGAGCGCCCACGCGACATCGCCGACTACTTGACCACCACTGAGCGGGCACCTCGACGTTCATCGCGTTCGCCATCGCCTGGGGATTAGGGGACCCTACCGGTCCCCTAATCGACAACAGCAGTACAGCAGCCTCAACCGGGGCCGTTCCGTGAGCCCATATCCGGAAAACTAAGGGCAGCAACCGATGGAGGTGCGGTTGCTGTACGACGAAATACCGAAGACCCTCCGCCGACGCCGACGCCGCGACGATACCTGAAGAACAAAGCAAGAGAGAGCCCTGAAATCGAAACTTCGCGGTCGGAAGAAGACCTGACGACGCCACGTGGAAGCAGCGGAGCAAACCGCCGCAGCCGTGATCCGACGCCGCGACCCAACCGCAACGCACGACGACGAACCAGCGACCTCGACGTAATATTCGACGGCCACAACGTCACCGCTCTCGTCGACACTGCAGCCGACTATTCCGTCGTCAGTGGGCCTTTTGCGACGAAGTTGAAGAAAGTGAAGACTGCTTGGCAAGGCCCTGAAATCCGGACCGCTGGGGGTCATCTAATAACACCGGCCGATGTTTGCACAGCAAGAGTCACCATCAATAACCGGACTCATCCCGCCAGCTTTCTAATTCTGTAGCACTGCTCCAGGGATGTGATACTGGGGATGGACTTCCTAAGTCAACACGGCGCCGTGATCGACCTGAGGTCTGAGTCGATAACACTGACTTCAGGCGAAGCGTTGCCGCCCCACACGACGCCGGAGAATCATGCCTTGAATGTAATTGAAGAGCAGGTCACCGTTCCGCCCCTCTCCAGCGTCGTCATTTCCGTCGGCACCGAAATACCCGCTGACCTTGAAGGCGTCATCGAGGGAAATGAGCACCTGCTTGTGAACCGTCAGATTTGCGTCGCAAGAGGCATCGCCGAGTTGCGCGATGGCCAAAGCAAAGGTATTGCTGACAAACTTCAGCCACGAATATAGGCACCTTAACATTGGTACGACGGTCGCCCACATCGAGAAATTCATGGACACCAGCCACGCTTTCGCCCTCTCCGATGCTACCGAACCTGCTTCGACGAATCGAGGTCCCAAACCAGATTTCGACGTCAACCCGAACCTTCCGAAGGTCAAGCAAGACCAGCTAAAGGCCCTGCTGCTGCGATTCAAAGACTGTTTATCGGCGTCGTCAAGAATTCGACAGACCCCAGTCGCGAAACAACGCATCATTACAGAAGAAAGTGCTCGACCAGTTCGACAGAGCCCGTACCGAGTATCGACGCGCGAACGCGAGGCCGTGAAGAAGCAAGTCGACGAAATGCTACGCGACGACATAATCCAGCCGTCGAAGAGTCCCTGGGCGTCTCCCGTGGTTTTGGTGAAGAAGAAGGACGGCACGCTACGTTTCTGCGTCGACTATCGTCGCCTGAACAAGATCACTAAGAAGGACGTGTACACCCTCCCACGGATAGACGACGCCCTGGATCGACTACACAACGCAAAGTACTTTTCGTCGATGGACCTCAAGACAGGCTACTGGCAGATCGAAGTCGACGAGAGAGACCGAGAAAAGACTGCTTTCATAACTCCAGACGGCCTGTTCGAGTTCAAGGTCATGCCTTTTGGTCTTTGCTCGGCCCCCTGCGACCTTCCAACGCGTTATGGATACCGTACTGGCCGGCTTGAAGTGGCAGACTTGTCTTGTGTACTTGGACGACGTCGTTGTGTTTTCCTCAAACTTCGACGAACACCTGCGGCGCCTTGAGGCTGTACTTCAAGCAATCAAGACCTCCGGACTTACCCTGAAGCCACAAAAGTGCCGCTTCGCCTGCGAGGAACTCTTGTTCTTGGGCCACGTGATAAGCAAGTCCGGAGTACGCCCCGACCCTCAGAAGACAGCCGCCATCGCTACATTCCCGCCACCCGCCGACCAGAAGGCCGTGCGTCGATTTCTCGGCCTGTGCGCCTACTACAGGCGGTTCGTCAAAAACTTTGCCCGCATCGCCCAACCACTCACTAACCTTACCAGGGCCGACGTCGAGTTCAAATGGGAAACGCCGCAGGAGGAAGCATTTCAAGACCTAAAACGACGCCTGCAAACGCCTCCGTTACTTGCGCATTTCGACGATCGCGCCGAAACAGAAGTGCACACCGACGCAAGCAGTGTGGGACTCGGCGCCGTCCTTGTGCAGAGGACGGATGGACTGGAAAGGGTTATAAGTTATGCTAGCCGGTCGCTATCCAAGGCAGAGGCCAACTATTCCACAACAGAAAAGGAGTACCTCGCCATCATCTGGGCTACGTCAAAGTTTCGCCGTTACCTTTACGGAAGGCCCTTCAAAGTTGTGAGCGACCACCACGCCTTGTGTTGGCTAGCTAACTTGAAGGACCCTTCAGGGCGCCTCGCAAGATGGAGTCTGAGACTTCAAGAATTCGACGTTACCGTCGTTTACTAGTCCGGACGAAAACACTCTGACGCCGACTGCTTATCTCGCGCCCCCCGTCGAACCACCACCGCAAGACGACCAGGAGGATGACTTCTTGGGAACCATAAGCGCCGACGACTTCACCGAACGACAGCGAGCCGACCCGGAACTCAAGGGCCTTATGGAGTACCTCGAAGGCAAGACCGCCATTGTTCCGAAGGCATTCAAGCGAGGACTCGCGTCGTTTGTCTTACGAAACGGCATTCTTATAAAGAAGAATTTCTCGCCCCTTCGAGCCAACTACCGTTCTCATAGTGCCTTCAGCATTGCGACCAGAAGTCCTCCAGGCACTACACGACGACCCGATCGCTGGACACCTCGGACTTTCCCGCACGCTCGCAAGAGTACAAGAAAAGTACTACTGGCCGCGCCTTGCCGCCGACGTCGCCCGCTACGTAAGGACGTGCCGAGACTGTCAGCGACGGAAGACACCGCCAGCAAGACCAGCAGGCTTCCTTCACCCGATCGAGCCTCCTCGGCGACCGTTCCAGCAGATCGGGATGGACCTCCTGGGGCCGTTCGCAACGTCGACTTGCGGAAATAAATGGATCGTCGTAGGCTACAACGACCGAGGGCGTCTACTCGCAACTAATTTCATTCTCAGAACATCAGCGACATATATAGCCCTAGCAGCCATGCTACGGCTAGGACAGATGCCCTTTCTGTTCCGTCTTTAATTTTCTTCCTTGACGGTACGCGTCTTTTTCTATATCAGTAACCACTGATATTGGCTGTGCTAATCTAGTATGATGCCAATGTTGGGCCAGCATTAAAGCGGCCCTGCGACACAAATTAAGCGTGTCGTTTTCATCGCTTCTTCTCGAACTGTTGAACTCACCGATATCATAGCGCGAGTGGCAACGCCAAAAACAAAGCTGTTATAATTTTATTTCAACAGAGAAACTACACTGTTTTCGGACTAGAGCGACACACAGCGGCCATTTTTGTGATCGGAAGTGACGCTTCACCACGTGGGAGTGACGATAGGCCGTTAGTTTTGATTGGTTCGATGCGACATGTCGCGCGTGATATTCATGCGGTCACAGATAGGCCACACTATTGTGCACTAAAAAGTATAAAAGCACGGTTTATAGTTCCTCAGATACAAAAGGATTTCTGTTTGTAAATATGAAAATTTGAAAACACTTGCGAAACGGCGCTAGGAGCGCAGCACAAAGGCCACCACGAGGCGAGTCATCGGGTGGGTCGCTGTAAGAGGCGCGCGGTGATTGGAAGCGGCCTTTGTGGTCAGTGGGAGAGTGAAATGCGATAGGAAACGTTTTTTTCTCGTCGTCTGCTGGGGTTTTGAAGCTTGAAGGCTAATAACTTCCGTTACCGTGTACCGATTTCGATCATTCTTCTTGCGTTAATCTCAGTATTCGGCACTACACGAACTCCAGCACTGCAGAGTGCAGACGAAAAAGCGTCGCAGGGCCCCTTTAACAGGCCGCAAATGATGGCTGTGCTAGTCTAAGAGAACGATGATGTTGGGCCAGCATTCAGTATGTGGACGCCAATATCGGCTGTGCCAGTTTAATAGAACAGACACGACAAGCAGCAGCCAATATGGGCTCAGCCATGCAATTAAGCCAGAGTTATAGGCCCGTCGTTCGAACGATTTTGCCAACATCAGCTACTGAATCAACTTCGTTGGCATAACATCGGCCCGTTATAAGCCAATTTCTGCGCATACTGCTTTTTGGTGCTCTTCTGGCCCCCCCCTTTACATGCCTCACATGTTCAAGTCTGAGAGAGTAATGTGCCGGACACAACATGAGAAACATATTTTGATCATTAAATCATACACAGCTCGTGGATAGACATGATCGTTGGTTGAAATGGCGCAAAGCAATTTTTCTGACAAAAATTTACCCAGTTTGTCACCTGCCGATTCAGTGCTTCGGTACGACGAAGCAACCGCGGATCCAGCTGCCGTGCGTGGCGCAACCGTAAGAGCACGCTGGACATCAGATCGGACACAAATCATATAACATCATGTGTCCTGCTTTGCCATCGCTACAACCGATTTTGCTCTGTTTTGCATTGTTGACATGACCGCAGACAACATCGCAACGCCTCGAACACATTAACCCCCCAACCACAAACGCATCCGCAAGGAATCTTGAACACCTAGCGTAAGTGGCTCCAACTGATCATCTCCAACCGAAACCTCAGCCTAACAGACAACATGAGATTCTACCGACCATGGCCTCCGAGATGGCGGGCGCGCGGCGGGTTTTTCTCCGGCCGTCCCAATCGGACGGAGAGAGCGTATTTCCCGAGGTGGGCGTGGCCCGCTGTTTTCTCCGCACCGCGGCGCACTTACTTGGGATCGGAAAAGCTGCCGCGCTGTTGGAGCAGCTTGCATGTGGCAAGGAAAAAAATGGTTTTGCGCTTTTATTAACCTCGCGCTGATTTGGAAATGTCTGGTCAAGGTGTACGAGAGGCCAAGTCAATGCCGGGGCCTATCGATTCTCAAATGGGCTTTTTTTTGTTTGTGCTGTAGATTTGCGCCACCTTTATTAGAGCACTTAGAAAAGCGATGCCTCTGCAAGAGATCCGCACGTGCTCGAAACTTACTATACTTCGAAATTTGCGGGCTGTATAGTATGGGGGGCGCTAGTGAAGGAGGAAAAAAAAAAGAACTACGATGAGGCTGGGCGTGATGACGCCCGGGGCTCGCGCTCGCCCTGCCGCTAGACCGATCAGTCGTTGCCGGGCCTTCGTAAATTAAACGCGTTTTTCTTGTCGCCTACGTGTTCTCTGAGGGCTTCGGCCGACCACTGGCCCCGAGCCCACAATAGATATGTCGATAATGTTGTAAGCTAGATTTAAGGCCTGCGACGGAAGCAGTCCGTTTGGAAGCATGTATACCAAAAAGCAGGTATCGGTGCTTGCTTCCTTTGTGCAATTTTCCCTTCGGTGTAACAACATATGCGAAATGAAAACACACGTACAGCAGCCCTCAAATTTTCATTCGAAACGAAATCCTTTCTTGATATAGCCTTCAGCCATGCCTGCCGATACGTCTCATTTCCCGGAAATTCATGAAAACTGATCTCAAGCTTCTTTTTGCTATTCGACTTGCAGAAGGGTACGCAGCAGTATGCCATATTCCTGAAATTAAAGAGAAGACACAGGACCTCACAGCATTTTCTCTAACAACAATAACAAAAAAGACAGCACTGACAGAGTTTCAGTTATATAGCCGTAAGTAGCCTGCAACTTCAATTAATAAATCACTGCTAATGAATAAAACATTCATTTCCACTTCCACGCCACAATTGTGTCTTCTTTACGCAGAACGCCAGCGACACAAGCACGCAAGATAAAAAACCGCGCAAACGCCGCAACATGAGCGCGTTACAAAGAAATAAGGTCGGACGCACGCTGGAGGGGAACGCTAACTGAGCCGACCAAACTCGGCACTCGGCATCAGCAATCGTCATGCTCTCTCCTCGCCATGTCGCCGGCGCCATCAAGTCTGGCGCGAAAGCCGCGCTCTCATAGCGCACAATGCTTCGCACTCGCCCACGAGGCTTCCCCAGTTTCCCTTTCCAACTACCTCCCGTCGCGCCGCAGGAGACAGGGAGGAGGTTGCAGGCGGTCGCCTCACGTCTAGACCGTGGTCTAGACTGAAAGTCGCCGGTTCTGCGACGACCACGGACTGGTTACAGGCGCGTTTTGTTCATTTATGATCGATTGATTGATTTGGATGCAGTCGAGAGCACGGTAAATGAACACGGTACTAATATTGCCATTGTGCTACCAAAACGTAAGCAAAATCCGGATGACGAAAAAGGAGGCGATGACAACTCAGGCACTTTCACTGTGAACGACGTGTGGAGTAAACGTATAGGTCGGCTAATCGAAGCCTTCAACAATATTCCGGCAAAATTACTTATCATCTTGCTTCAGTGACATCACCAGGGCACTCAGTTATCTAGAGCGTAACCGTGCTTCGGTTGACCAACTCATAAATATCCGTACGCGATCAAATAGTAAAACGATGTGTCACGATAGGAGGGCAATATGATTCAACGACGAAAATTAGCCCAGTTTTTCACCCATACACGTCTCCAGAAAGGAAGAATGCTAGAACGCTCCTGTACATTTCTCAAATCAAGGTATTCCGCGCCGAGACAAAACAAACCGTAATGAAAAAAAAGTAACACTACCACAGACGAATTGATACCTCCTTAGAATAATTTATGTCAGGAAAATTCAGCAGTTGCCGTGCTTTTCTCCGTAAATTGGACCAAAATAAATGCAGTAATAGGAAAAAAAAATACTTGCCTTCAGTGCACCCAGAAGATTCTGGCGGCAATGCTTGCTCGTACGCAGAAAAAAAAAAAGACATGCTAACGCTGTAATCCCGCGCGCTCTGCATTCTGCCGCGTTCTCCGCTGCCGCCGGAATCCGTGCGCCATCTCGCGGTAGTCGGGCGCGCGACGCGATGTACGTTTTTTTGCTGGGGAGCGCGGCGATTGGGACGGCCGGAGAGGAACCCGCCGCCCGCCCGCCATCTCGGAGGCCACGTACCGACAAACTGCCGTCCCTCACCATGTGGTGAAACAAGGTTACCCACGCACAGTTAATTGTTGGGTGATTTGATGCTTCTGCCTTCCATGCTTATAGACACTGACTAGCCAAATTCTCCTGCTAAGCTTATACCTTTATCATAGCTGGGATTATGTTCAAAATTAAAGAAAGAAAACATCGGCGGGGGTGGACGCCGAAAGTATTTATGAAATAAAAAAGCAATAGCGGAATATTGCAATACATGGGCGGGGGTAACAGGGGGGACACTAACGGAGGCACAGAAAAAACAACCAGAACAGGTGGGCACAGACTATCAACTGTAAACCTTTCGTGTGGCGCCAACTGGGGCCACCCTATGAAAGAAGGAAAGAAAACGATGGAAGGGGTGAAAGTGTGAACATAAAAACGTGATAAATCAGACTGGAGTAGTGAAACTGCTATCAAACATGGTGTGCGTGCCATGTTGCGAAGCGCTCCTCAGCTCACTCGTTTTTAGATGCGAAGCATCTTATGCTCGGGGCTATGTCCGTCCTTCCCTCCCGCGTCCGTCCCGCGTCTGGCCACTTTCATGAAGTAGGGAAGCACGCACTATGCGAACCAGAAAACTGTAGTACAATATAAGGCCGTCAACCACTACCACAGTCACCAGTCATGGCTGAGAGCACAGAGAGGCTGCTTAGCAGAGAGGCAGCTGGTGTCTGTCGCATAGGTTGACTCCATTCCTTGATCTTGCTAGCATGTGTTTCGGGGGGGGGGGGCTAAGTCCGTCCCTCCTTCACGCGTCCCACACCACCACAGCGCATGCGCGTCCCCTCCCCCTTTCTCTCTCCTGTCCTACGCTCACCCCCCTTTCGCTCCTCTAGGAATACCCCCCCTCTCTCCTCTAGGAATCCTCTACTCTACGGAGCGGCTCCCGCGTCCCACACCCCCCACAGCGCATGCGTGTCCCCTCCCTCTCTCTCCTCTCCTACGGTACTCCCGTCCTCTCCTCTAGGAATGCTCTACGGGGCGGCGCGCACGACAGGTGGTGCGACACCTCCATCTTCCGCTGGGGGGCGCCACGGTAGTTCCGCGGTATGAAAATGATGGAGCGCGCGTGCCTCATTCTTTATCCTGTGCAGCGCCGCGATGAGCGCCCGGGCCGCTGCCGCGAAACGAGAGCGGCGACGTTTCTCCCGCTCAAGCTAACTGCTTCGCATCCACACATCGTTCCCTTTAGCGGGAGATGGGGAAGTTTTTTTCAAGGGTCGTTAGGAATTCAATTTATACTTTGCTTAGCGACAAAGTTGGAGTGCTTATGCATGTGCCGAATTCTCCCGGCGCCATGTTGTAGGCCCCAACTATTTTCCCCTTTTGCTGTTTTTTCGTGCGATAAAAGACTTTGGTCTGTTCAAACAAGGCCCTGCAACCACACCGTTTGCAATGCGCGGCCAAGTTCTCTGGCCCGCTGATATGTCCGCATGCAGCGCGGTGCTCTCACCATCTGGTGTTCGGGAATCTGCCTGTTTGTCCAATGCAGCTGTTGTTGCACGTCAGGGGAACATGGTAAACCACGCCAACGGAGCATTCGGCAAATTTGGTTTGGTGTCATTTAGCTTTTTGCAATGTGTTAGCCTCTTCCTGGTTCACTGTCTTGAAAAGGCCTAGCCTCTTCCTGGTTCACTGTCTTGAAAAGGCCTTTCAGTTTTATTGGGGCCGAAAAGACCATTTCCCACAAGCTTAAGAATGTTGCTTGGCGGCAACATCCTTAAGCTTGCTTGAAATGTTGTGTATGTAAGGAATGACTGCTGGCCGTCTTTTTTTTTCTTTTCCCTGCGTTGCTTCGGAGCATGGCAAGGCGTCAGCTCTCACAAGCATTTCTCCGCTATTGAAGCAAGGAATTGTGCGGGAAACCCGCTTGAACGCAATCGTGCCCATTGGGCTCGGAGGCTGCTCTCTGTATTATGTAAGCATGACTTATTCAAGGCCTGTGTGAAACAGCTTGACGCAATTCCTCTCCACTATTTTTGAGTGACCCAAGTCGAACGGCGGTATCGGTTTTTCCTCCCTAGTTTTATAGGACCGGCACGTGTAGGATTCTCTAACCTGAATTTCTAAGTCTAAATACTGGAGCTTTTCGCTTTTTGGCATCTGTGATGTGAATTCCAATCTCTTGTGGGCAGTGTGAAAAAGGTCAAGGATCTCGAGGCGTTTAGTTTCTGAAACTTGACTACACGGAAGGAATACAATATAATCTGCAACTATCTATAGCATTTCAAAAAGCCACAAGTGCTCATCTTGTCTTCCAACTGCTTATCTCCTTCTGTGAGGCACAAATCAGTGAGCACTGATGCTATGCACGATCCTGTAGATATTTCGTCTTTTTGTCTACACAATACTCCCTGAAACTTGACAACAACGATCATGGCCATTAATAACATCCCCACTTTACAATACCGAAGAGCAGTTGCCCGGCTGAAATTTCTACACTCGCTTTATTTTCGTAAATTTAACATTCATCCAGAAACTTACATAAGAAATCGAATTTCAAGGCAAACTAGGCATACACATGCTTACACTCTTGAACCTTACTTCGCACGTACTAATCTTTTCATGAATTCTTTCTTTCCTCGGACCATCAATGAGTGGAACGAGTTACCTTTTGAAGCGTTCTGTGATAACGATAATCCGGACTTTGATAACCATGTATCTTTTTCTTTTTAACAATGCAACACAAGCTCTCGAGACTGTCTCACAGTGCATTTGATTTGCATTCTCTAGTTACAATTTGCATTATCTTGCTGTCATTTTAATTTATTTATTGTTCTGTGTTCTACTGCCTTATCATGTTTTTATTGCTTGAAATTTCTTTCCATTGAAGTTACATTGTGAATTACTTTTTATTATGCCCCCCCCTGCTTGGTCTTTCGACCGCAGTATGCTGTAAATAAATAAAATAAATATAATGCCACCAAATACATCCTAAGCAGTTCCATAAGGTCACAAGCGCTCACCACACAAGATTTCTGAGACTTCACATTTCCGTAGGTGTCAATGCTCTCCTCCACGGCTAGGCAGGCATCACGGCGCGGCACGTTGTAGAATAAGTATTTCACATCTACAGAGAAGCAGGTCACGGGTGTGCAATCGTTGAAAAATTCTACTAGTTCTAGAGAGTCCCTAATCATAAGTGGGTCGCCGACCGGGAGGATCTGAAGGCCCTTCTGTAGGAACTTCACAGAGTATCGCTACCAGAATCTCTTGTTTTCGATTATTACACTGAAAAGCACGTTGTCCTCGTGAGTTCTTGCCGTGAAAAAGGGGTTTAGACAGAGGTTCTTTCTTTCCTTGATGCCATTTGCAGATTTTTCCGATCCTGCTTTTTCGAACATCTTGCACGCTTGTGTTCGAGCTGCTTTCAGCATCTCCTCATCTGCAGGTCTTTGGCATAAAAATTCTTCGTAATTGCAGCTCTTGCTTTCTGTGCAGGGTTTTTGTTGCACAGAATGATAAAAAGCTCCGGTCTTGTCTGAGGTTGCAAGCTTTAACTTTGGTTCTCTCGCCTGCGTGTTCCATTGTCTTTGGTTGATCGGTGTCCGATGGCGCGCTTCATGGTTTCTACTCGGTCTGAAACGCAAGCTTATCTTTCCCCTTTTAGTGCCTTGTTTGCTACGTCTCATACCATGTCACAGGGTGTCTGCCGCTGTCGTTTTAGGTTGTACAGCGAACTGCAGCACCTTTTCCAAACATGCCAAAACTGCAGTGGGCAACGGTTGTCCAGATATGTTGATCACGTGCTTTTTCAGTTTGAACCTTCGGCTTTTTTTCTTTTTAAGAAGCGTAAAAGGTCGTTCCACATTTTTTCACTCCATGCCTCAACTTCTCCCAGAAAAAACCTGTACGTTGCACTTGCTGCTCTGAGCCAAGGCATGCTTCGCAAGTGACTAACATTCTGTTCAAGATGGCGGATTTGCCTCCAGGACTCGGCGCGGAATATCTTGCAAAGACGTCTGGCAGATGCTTCTGAAGGTGGCATTGCTCCGAAGAGTTGCGCAAGACCCTCATACGCGCTCCATG
>JALIZH010011027.1:0-21061 GCA_030522465.1 Rhipicephalus appendiculatus
ATCGTGACGCGCTGTTTGGGCTTATTGCGCGCATCGAGGTACCCTGTAGGTTATATATATAAATGTTTGCAACGCTTCAAAGTGCTACATAAAATGCCTGGGCAGCCTTTGTAAGTCGGAGGTAGCTCGGCTACGGAAACTAGTCATACGGGACACACACGAAGAAAACTTGTGCCCTGTGGAATAGACAAAGAAACACCAGTTATGCGCTCTTACTTTCCTAAAAGGTTTAAAAATAGATGTGCTTGTGAGTAAAACACCGTCATTGTGCCCATCGGTTATAGGGTGCTGAAAGGGTGCTATGTGCAACACATGCATGCACCTGATAGTATGTCAATATGGAGGTGATGGAGGACGTATTACGCAAGCAACTTCGATATAAGAGTCGATTTACGTTTACTGCGCGGTGGCAGACGCACAAGGTCATCCGCAATCTTTATCTCGCGACGATGCATGCAGGCTTACCAGGACTACTTGAGCATCGGCTGCAACGTGCTGACGACCTGCACGCTGCGAGCGAGCGTCCAGGCGCTGCAGGAGCACCTGTCCATCAGCGCCTCCGAGGCCGAAGACCTGATCGCCTCCAGCGTCAGCCTGGCGAGGCGGAGCGCGCTCGACATGCCGCACAGGCTTGGCGCCGATGGCCAAACGCATGGAAAAGAAGGTGCGTGAACAGACACAAAGAGCTGTATAAGGCATTCCATAAGAACCCAATAGCTGTCCCCTTTCGTTTTCCGAATTTCGCGCGTATATAAAAGCGTAGTGACAGCCCGCCGCGTGTGTACACATGCATATATTCCGTTTAATTTACGATGTATCAAATGTTAAGACACGTGCACGTATTTATGATAAACATTTGATAATAGCCAGCTCCGATGTATATGCGCGTCTGCTATCGTGTGGTCTCTTCAATTTTCTTTATCGATCTTCATGTGATGCATTATTCGCAACTTTCTGGCTTGTATTTTCTTTATTATTTTTCTTCAGCTCTATTTCCATGCAGTGATCTCTCTCGCAGTCAACATGCCTTAGGGGCAAACCCGTAGCCAGAAATTTTTTTCGGGGGGGGGGGGGGGGGGGGTGCCCACCTGTAGAAAACCATGAAAACCACCGATTTTCATTATTTATTCTCGGTAAAACACCCCCCCCTCCAACCGAATTTCGAGAGGGGAGACGGGCCCCCTAGCCCCCCTCCCCCCCCCCCCCCCTCTGGCTACGGGCTTGCTTAGGGGTCCTGCAACACTTTTTGAGCATGGTCAGAAAACGCTGCCGATAGGTAGTCGAGTCTCCCGAGAACACGCGAGCCAAATATTATAGCGCAGCACGCGGCCTGAAATCCACAATAAATTCTCAAAGTCAGCTGAAGATTGCTTTCTCTTCTCTCGATAAATCACGCTACAAGCTCAAAAATCACTTTTCACAGCCATTGTATCGGCCATTGGCTGATTTGAGCATGGCGCGCTCGGGAGTGCCGCGGGAGGCCGCGACATGTCTACGCGTGCGCGCGCGGTCGCACTGAAAACCCACGCGTTCGAAGAAAAAAAAAAAAGAAAAAGTGCTCAAGGTCACGAAACGAGCGTGACGAACCTTCTACCCCCGTGCCATCCCTCCCTGCTTAGCTTCCAACGCTTTCGTCTGGACGAGAGAAGAGAGAATGCAGTTGCAGCGTGCGACAGATATTTGTAACTCCGGTCGTACTGGACGGATTCCAAAAATTTTTGCGGCGGTGAATTCGTGAGGCGCATAAGCTCATTTAGTGAATCCATTCCATGGCTACTTGGAAACGTGTTGCAGGGCTAAAGATATTCCCGAATAAGAGAGGGTGTTAGCAGCTGCATGTGCGTACAAAGCAAAGCAAAGATATTTTTGTTGTGATCATATATATGTATATGCACGCGCCTTCATATATTCACGCTTTAATTACCGGCACGTACACGTTAGCCTCGTTGGCCATTGATGAACTCCCTCCCCATTATACACAGCTGTCGCAGCTTGATAATTAACCCGCGCGTACACATTGCGTCTCGGCGGGCTCCTTTTTTCTTTTGTGTGCACAGCGCCTCGCAACTTCGATGCCAAAGCAGTGCGCGTCGTCGGCTCGGTGGGTCCGTACGGCGCGTACCTGTACGACGGTTCCGAGTACAACGGGAGCTACGCGGACCGGATGTCGGTGGACGAGCTGCGCGACTGGCACCGGCCCCGCGTGCGGTGCCTGGCGCGCGGCTGCGACCTGCTCGCCTTCGAGACGGTGCCCGCGCTGCGCGAGGCGTTGGCCCTGGTGCGGCTGCTGCGCGAGTTTCCCGGCGCCAGGGCGTGGCTCAGTTTCAGCTGCCAGAACGAGCGTCTCACGGCCAAGGGCGAGAGCATCGCGGACGCCGTGCGCGCGTGCCTCGCCGAGGACTCGGCGGGACAGCTTGCGGCCATTGGCGTCAACTGCTGTCAGGCACGTCGAGATAGACGGCGCCATTTCAGGGACCCGTTAAGGGATGCGAGCATTGCAAAGCACTTGCTATCATAATTACAAACGCGCGCGTGCCCACGCGCACACGCGCGCACACATGCGTGCGCAGGATTATCCGTTACGGAGGGCCAAGGTTCACCGCAGTGCTTCCCCCCTCCCTAACAACTTCCACCACCCTCTCCCTACGCACGCCTATGCCTTAGCACACGCACACGCGAGAACACCGCAGATGGCGGAACGGACGGTGAAGACTAAGGACCCCCCCCCCCTCCTTAATGTCCGTGCCTGTAATTGCAGGGTAAACCTGAATCTCAGCTGGGTGTTTGAGAAGAGCATACCGCCCTTTTGGAGTAGATCTGTTTCAGCGGTGACGTGACAGCATATGAATGCTACAGTTTTCCGAGTATATTTACGCACAAACAACAAACACACGGACATACATGTGGGGAAGGGAGTCGGCACAGCCTCCTCCCTCGTTCTCTTGATGTAAGATCCGGGCTACGCCCCTGCATCGGCTTAGAGCAAGTGAGAACGATACGCTTTCCAAAGCATAGTCAGCGAAGCTGCCTTCACCGCAGTAAGAGCCATTGTGCGGAGAAGCCAGCTTGACGAAGTCGATGCGAAACGTATACAAGGTATCATTGTAACAATGGTAACCATGTACGGCGATTGTGCAAGGACAATGTATGAATGTATTACCCACATTCTCTGAGGAGGATGCCTCGCGATACACTGTAGAATATGTTGGGACGCGTGTACGCGCGGGAGAAGAAGACACGACCGCGCGGCGTGGATCCCAAACATCGACTGTTTATTCAGGTTCTCTGGAGGTTCCGGAGAGCAGCGGAGGGTGGCGCTGCCTGTCGGCTTGGCTTGGCTTGGCTGCCGCCACAGCACTCCCCCCCTAGTGAGTTGCCGAACGGAGTTAAAGGTCCAGGCGAGTGGGTGCTCTTGATAGCCGCCCACTGTGCGTCAGCCGGGAGGGCACCTCGTGGACTTGGGCTGGCATTGAAGCTGGGGGTCCTGGCGATGATTCCCTCAGTGGAGGCAACACGGCGTCGTCACGGTCCATGTGTGCTGGCTTGATGCGGTCCAACGACACGACCTCCTCACGGCCGTTTCTCTTGATTGTGAATTGCTTGTTGCCACGGCGGAGGACTTGAAACGGCCCATCATAGGGTGGCTGAAGAGGTCGCCGAACCGCGTCGTGTCGTACAAACACGTATGGGCACGATGTGAGCTGTGGGTCGACGTGCACCACACGCGACCCTGGGGGGCCGTGGAGGTACCGCGCGCAGTTTGCTCATGACGTTGCGTAGGCGAAGTGCATAGTCGCTGCAAGCTATGGATGCCTCCTCTGAGCCGCGCGCAAAGAGCTCTCCCGGCAGCCTGAGTGTCGTGCCGTAGACCAGCTCAGCGGCGCTGCAGCCAATGTCCTCTTTCAAGGTGGACCTTATACCCAAAAGAACGAGTGGGAGGGCCTCCACCCAGTTGTGTTCCTCGGTTGCCGTGAGCGCAGCCTTCAGCTGGCGGTGAAAGCGCTCCACCATGCCGTTGCTCATGGGGTGGTACGCTGTCGTGCGTATGCGTGAGGTGCCCATGAGCTGACTGATGGCAGTGAAAAGGGCTGATTCGAATTGTCGGCCGCGGTCTGTTGTTATCGTGGAGGGCACACCGAAACGGGCTACCCAGTGGTACAGGAAAGCACTCGCAACCGTCTCGGCAGTGATGTCCGCGATAGGGATGGCCTCCGCCCAGCGGGTGAACCTGTCGACACAGGTCAGCAGGTAGGCCTTTCCGTGGCAGGGTGGCAGTGGGCCGACGATGTCCAGGTGGACATGATCAAAGCGAGAATCCGGAGTGGGGAGTGTTCCCAGTGCTGTCGAGGTATGGCGTTGTATCTTAGAGCGCTGGCAAGCTACACATTCGCGTGCCCAGCGTCGGAACGTCCCGATTTACGCCCGGCCAGACAAATCTTGCCGTCACCAGTCTTTGGGTGGCTCTAATCCCCGGATGAGACAGTCTGTGCAAGGACTCGAACACATGGCGACGGAGGCTCGCGGGCACGAACGGGCGAGTTCTACTGACGCTTGTGTCACAGCAAACCTTGTCCTCGGATCCGGGAACCGGGATCCACTCAAGATTCAGGGCAGTGGTCGCGGTCAACAGGTGTTTCAGTTCGTCATCTTCACGTTGAGCGGCTGCCAAAGCGGGAAGATCAACCTGTAGTGTGGGCATGATGGCGTTCACAGGATTCCGTGAGAGGGCGTCCGCTACCTCGTTGTCGCCGCCTTTGACGTGGCGGATATCAGTCGTGAACTCTGATATATAGGACATTTGGCGCCGTTCACGTGCTGTGTGCGTTCCACCGTTGGAGCTTTGCGAGCGCAATGCATAAGTAAGCGGCTTGTGGTCGGTGAGGACGAAAAACTCTACACCTTCCAGGAAATGGCGAAAATGTCGTATGGCAGCGTACACGGCCAGCAGTTCTCTCCCGAAGGTGCTGTAGCGGCGCTCGGTAGGTGTTAGCTTCCTCGAAAAGAAGGAAATCGGGCGCCAGATTCCCCCCAACGAGCTGCTGTAATACAGCCCCAACGGCTGTATCGGAGGCATCTACCATTACGCTCTGCGGGACACCGGACCTGGGGTATTCAAGCAGTGCGGCGTTTGCCAAAGCGTCCTTGACCTCGCAGAAGGCTTCTTTTGCTTCTTGAGACCAGGAGAGGGTGTCCGAGCCATTTCGTGAAGTGGCCAGCAGGTCGTGAAGAGGTTGAAGGATATGGGCACAGCGGGGAATGAAACGGCGGTAGAAGTTTACCAAACCCAGAAATTCCCGAAGCTGGCGCTTGGCGGTCGGCTGCGGAAATCCTTGCACGGCTTCAACCTTGTTGGGTTGAGGAAGAACTCCTGAGGCGGAGATGACGTGTCCAAGAAACGAGAGTTGTCGCACACCAAGCTCGCATTTGGCCATGTTCACGACCACGCCATGTTCCACTAAGCGCTGGAAGACGATGCGCAGATGATTCACGTGCTCTTCCGGAGTGCTGCTGGCGACTAGCAAGTCGTCAAGATAGGCGTGGCAGAAGCTGAGGCCGCGTATAGCACCGTCCATGAACCGCTGGAATGTCTGACCCGCGTTTCGGAGTCCGAATGGCATTCGGAGGAATTCGAAAAGTCCGAAAGGCGTTGCGATGGCGGTCTTCGGGACGTCCTCCGGGGCAACGGGAATCTGATGGTATGCCCGCACCAGGTCGATCTTCGAGAAGATAGTGGCACCGTGAAGCCTCGTCGTGACATCGTGTATGTGCGGTACCGGGTATCTGTCTGGAGTCGTTACCTGGTTCAGCGCCCTATAGTCCCCGCATGGTCGCCAGTCTCCCGGCGTTGACTTTGGCACCATATGAAGTGGAGATACCCAGGCGCTCGACGAGGGTCTGATGATCCCTAGCTCCATCATGTGTTCAAATTCCTGTCGTGCGACCTTCAACTTCTCTGGAGGCAAACGGCGAGGCCGCGCGTGCACGGGTGGGCCGCTGGTGGCGATGTAATGGCGTACCTCGTGCTTCACCGCGGCGCTGGCTGGCGGCTGCCTCGTCAACTCGGGAAAATCCTGCAGAATGCGAGTAAAACGTTCTGCACCGGACGGCCCGAGCAGAGTGGGGCTCAGCGGAGGGTGGTGCGAGGGATTGCCTTGCACAGTTGCCTGCGACACGGGATCGTGAAGGCGGCGGTTGCGCACGTCGACGAGAAGGCCGAAATGCCGAATAAAGTCCGCACCCAAGATGGCGAACTTCACTGCTGCCACGATGAAAATCCACCGGAACGTTCTGTTCAAGCCTAAATCGAGTGGCAGCGAGCGATGTCCGTAGGTGGCGATGGTTGTGTTGTTGACCGCCTGAAGCGGGGACGCACTGGGGACACGGCGATCGGTGGACCCAACCGGCAGCACGCTCACCTCAGCGCCGGTGTCCACGAGGAATCGAAGGCCACTGTCGCGGTCGGCGAGGAAAAACACTGATGGACGACGTTCGGGGGCCTCTGCGACACTGGTCGTCCTCAGTGCCGGCCGCTCCCGTTTCCCGCATAGTCGCACGGAGGAATGCATTTGCGAGCAGCATTGCCATGCTTCCTGTGATACCAGCAGATTCTCTGTTGCACTGCTGGGCGCTGGCGCTCCTCGGGAGTGCTGCGGGCCTGCATCGCTGCGACGGTATCGGCGAGGCGGGATATCTGCTCCCGGATGTCATGCAGCGTGGTCGTGGGCGCGCCGCCGGCGATGTCTGGCTGTAGCGCCGCGACGGACGGCGGAGCGACCGCCAGCACCGAGTCCGCGAGCTCGGCGAGTTGAGACAGGCGTTTGTCGGCAGCCGAGGCGAGGACCATGCGCACGTTGACCGGAAGTCGCTGTAGGAACAGCTCGCGAAGCAGTCTGCTGTCGGCATCGGTGGTGGCTGCGCCGGCCGTGTGCAACAGCTGCCTCATGTGGCGCAACAATTGGCTGGGCGTCCGGTCCCCGAGCTCGGTGTCGTGCAGTAGCTGCTGCAGTCGCTGAGGCTCCGACGGCGTGAGGCGGCAACCGAGGAACACAACTGGGTGGAGGCCCTCCCACTCGTTCTTTTGGGTATAAGGTCCACCTTGAAAGAGGACATTGGCTGCAGCGCCGCTGAGCTGGTCTACGGCACGACACTCAGGCTACATCCATAGCTTGCAGCGACTATGCACTTCGCCTACGCAACGTCATGAGCAAACTGCGCGCGGTACCTCCACGGCCCCCAGGGTCGCGTGTGGTGCACGTCGACCCACAGCTCACATCGTGCCCATATGTGTTTGTACGACACGACGCGGTTCGGCGACCTCTTCAGCCACCCTATGATGGGCCGTTTCAAGTCCTCCGCCGTGGCAACAAGCAATTCACAATCAAGAGAAACGGCCGTGAGGAGGTCGTGTCGTTGGACCGCATCAAGCCAGCACACATGGACCGTGACGACGCCGTGTTGCCTCCACTAAGGGAATCATCGCCAGGGCCCCCAGCTTCAATGCCAGCCCAAGTCCACGAGGTGCCCTCCCGGCTGACGCACAGTGGGCGGCTATCAAGAGCACCCACTCGCCTGGACCTTTAACTCCGTTCGGCAACTCACTAGGGGGGAGTGCTCCATGGCGTCGATCGCTTGAAAAAGGCGGTAAGCATAGGCGTGCGCAGGGTTCCCCTTCAGGGGGGGCAGGGGGGGGCGAAGGTTCATCGCAGCGCCCCCCCCTCCCTATTAAGTCAATGTATGGGGCAGAATTTGCGCCCCCTTTCTTAGGTGACTAGGGGGGGCGGCCGCCCCCTCTGCCCCCCCCTCGTGCCCACGCCTATGGCGGTAAGCCTCGTCCGGGTCACCACTGTTGGGACGCGTGTACGCGCGGGAGAAGAAGACACGACCGCGCGACGAGACCTTCAAACTTGGTCAAATCCGGCGGCACAATGTTGCCCGTTCAGAAATTGCCAACAGCTCTGCGCATGCGCCAACGATCTTGGGGTGTCTGGGGACTTCTGCGCTTTGAGTGTATGTTTTCGCCTAGGTACAACTGAGGATGAGGATGTTTCGTCCGCTTGTCCCTAGTGCCTAGATTGCCTCAGCGGCGCGGCGCACACCGATGCCAATGGCCTCAATACGGTCTGTTACGGTCTCGTATGGTGAAGTCAGTTTGTTTGCAGGCGGTTGCTGGTTGCACAGCGTGAGTTTGTTGCGCGATCGAGGTGAGTGCCGTGCTATTTCCCATTATTTCGTTTGCAGTGTTAGCATATGAAAGTGGTGTTGTCACTAAGGGGCCGCTTAACGTTTGAAACTCGTAACGCGCTGTGCGACTTGGGCGCCGTGCCGGTTCAGTAGAGATTGTGTGTGAACGTGAAAGTGATTGTACAGTTCAGGTGAACGCAGTTTCTGGCGCATGTCTTTCGACTCTGCTAGATCACTGGGTCATGATGATTTGTTAGTACACCCATATAACTATCTGCAATGACATTACATTGTTCGGCAGCATGTATAAACCAGCGTGGGCTCTGTTAACAAACAGTAGGAAGTTGGCTCCCGTGTTTGTCGTTTTCACTTAGTCCCCGTCTCGAGAGCCATACTTATTTACTTGAATTATATATGCCATTATACAAGCACATGTTCATGCGTTTTATCAAGTTCTTAAACGAAAAACAGATGCATACTTTATCTTTCATATTCGCATGAGGAGGATTCGTATGAAGATCGATGACGACTGAAAATAGCGCTAAAAAACGGGGACACAAGAAGAGGACACACGACACAGGCGCTGTGTCCTCTTCTTGTGTCCCCGTTTTTTAGCGCTATTTTCAGTCGTCGCAATGCACCAACAAGCCCAAATTTCGACAGTGCTGAAGATCGATGAAAAACTACTCATTTGGATGCGTTCGCCAAGCGTTGTCAAAATCATTGCGGATTAATCCGTACCTCGCATTCATAAAGTGCAGCGATAAAGGTTTCGCCACGGTATATGCCCATTATATTTTCCCGCGGCAGTTTCACGTTCACACACGAATCTCTACTGAATAGGCACTACGCCCAAATCGAACAGCGCGGTAAGAGTTTCAAACGTTAAGTGGTCCCTTCGCGACAACAGCGCTTGCATATGCAAACAGCAAACGAAATAATGAGAAATGCACGGCACTCACCTCGGCTGCGGCTTTTATGTCACGCTGTGCAACAATATTCCCATGCTACCACCTAACACAAGCCAAGCAAACACCGTGGACTGTGCCGCTGTAACGAAATGGGCAGATCTAGGGACGAACGGGCGAAACATCGTTTTTCTCAGTTGTACCTAGACGAAAAGAGACATTCAAAACGAAACGTCCCTAGACTACTGCGCATGCGCAGAGCTGTTGGCAATATTCTGAACGGGCAACAGTGTGCCGCCGGATTTGACCAAGTTTGAAGGTCTCGTGACCGCGCGGCATAGAGTTTCTCACAATATTACCTAGAGGGGAAATTTGGCGCCACCGTCTATGCGAATTTCTTAAGGGGCCCTGTTGGAGCGCTGGGAATGACGGTATATGTACAGTGGCTAGAATAGGGGAAGTGTGAAGACCGCGCCGCCTGCACTGACGCTCTCCACCGATGCCTCGACCGGCGCTGTCAGGTGGCGCTGGTTGTAGCTTACACGTCGCTCGCTCGGCTCACTGCAGCGAAGCTGCTATGTCAAGGCTGGTTTGTGGCCGATATTGTTTTGTTTATGCCGTGAATTTTTATGTGTCTCTACTATATTGCAGGGCGTAAGTCCCTCATATATGAATGAACTTCGCGGCAGATATTATTAAACACTATAACCTTATGTTACGACTGTACGCACATCAGTACCATAAGTGAAACAAGGATCGCAAATATTGCGACTGATGTTTCACTTATGGTACTGTGCGTACGGTCGTAACATAAGGTTATAGTGCGGTCGTAACATAAGTTACAGCGCCAAGGAACAGCTTCGCAATCGTTCCTTGGCGCTGAGTCATGTAACAGATTAATTTTTTGGGGGGAGGATTGCCATTTCAAAAGTTTATAAGAAGCATCAAGAAGCACAACAAAATGCCACTATGACACTGATATCAATTGCCTTCATGTTTTTATACTTTTGCGTGAGGCAGTCTTCGAGAACTTTATCACTCTTGCGTATTTAAAATGGAAATATTTTTGAATTAACCACAGCACAGAAAATCGGAGAGCATTTTACTCTTCTCAGAAACATGGAACACTTTTGTCAGCTTCGGGAGTGAAGAAACCAAGGTCCACAAATTCATCAAACTTTCCGCTTTCCCGCTGAACATCAAAGTTTTCTGCAAGTTTTATTTCGTCAATGATCAGTCCACCATGACGTTCGAAGTCTCCCATATTAGCAGTCTTCTTAGAAATGCCCGAGAGGACGCATTTGTTAAAACCAAAGCATGTGTCGTACTTCATGAATGTTCTGAGGCATCTACGACTGGGCTGCACAATAATTTTCTCCCAACGCACATGTTCATAACGTCGCGGGCTCTTCATGTGCATGATGACACGCTCCAACATCCACTCGGGCTGCAGCGCATGCCATTGAGCGACTTTGCGCCTTGCAGCTTCAAAACACTGCAATATAGCAGTTTTCTGTTTGGATGGGAGCTTCTCGATTTTGCTCAGGAGTGCACCTACTCATTTTCTTCATTCTCTAGTTTAAGTTGTGCAATGGTCTGGTCGAGGGTCTTCACATTGTTTCTAAGGCGGCGTACTGTTTGAGTTTTAACTTTAAGCTTTGTTGCACGGGTCAGTTTGCCTGCAGCTTTCTTCTTCCGGTATCTCTGATTGACAAGGAGCTTCCTCAGCTACTTACAACTCATGCAGCGCCTTTTATCTTGACTTGAGGTACCTTTACACTTGTGATGGTAGAGCTTCCCATTCCAGACCTTCAAGTTCTTACCAGATGATGCAAAAGGAAACTCGCACAACAAGCTTGCCCCTGAACACACTGGCATGGCATCAACAGCCTCCAGAAGAGAGTTTGGTTCACATGGCCCATTCACAGAAATCTTCACACCACGCACAAACACTTCTTGTGTTATGGCATTTCCACTGGCACAAAATGAAATAAGTTTCTCTGCGTGAAGAAGACTCATGTCCGAGCTAAGCGTGCACAAGCTGTAGGCGACATGTAACGGTTCCTCACCAAGTGCGTGCCTTCCCCATCGATTTCAAGGAAGTGGAACGTCTGTGTAATCGTAAACGGGCGCACTAGGAAGGTCGGTTGGCTCTGAATAATTCTCCGGCTCCCTGTCGTCGTCCTTTCGACGTCTTTTCTGAGGAATCAGAAGCGGCGGGCATGATCTCTCCTTTGGGTTTCTTTTTTTTTTTTTGCGCCACAAGTTTGAAGAGGTACAAAGACGCATTTGGGAAGATCATTGAAACTACATGCGGCAAAAGTAGAGGCCTAGCTCTGTCCAAACGCACTACCTCACAGTTAATAACGTGCTCGAAGTGGAGCTCGCAGTGGACTTCAGAAAATGAAAGCTTCTGCTTGCTCGATTCGTACCCAGTCGTGCATCTGGGCACGAAACTGTGGCTCTGACGCCTGCTCACGGCGCGCACTCCGAAAAGACATCACACAAACACGATGAGGCTGTCCGACCAGCAAATGCAGCACGAAAGAACAGCGTAAACAGGCAAAAGAAGCAGATTCGACCGGAGTGTAGCAGCGTTGAACAGCGTGCTCAGCTTGAGAGCCTGACGTGTATACGACAGCGCGCGCCACCTAGCGGAAACATCGGAAGGTGGCGTCACTCCCTCCCATAGGAGCCGCTTGGCGGTGATCACACTTCTAGTATTCTAGCCACTGTAGTATATGTGTCTGCGAGGCTTGTGTTGGCTGGTGTTGAGCGAGGCTTCGGCTCAAAAGCGGATACGACTGTGCAAATAAAGCTTCTCTAAAAGAACATCTTTATAAACGGATCTCATTCACGCGTATTATATTCTAAATAAAAGTCCATTCACCTTTACAGCATAACCAAACGGCGAAAGAAAGAAACAGACGACAAAAAAAGTGGCAGAGTGAACGCTGGCTTTGTCGTCTGCCTGCCAAGTTTAGCGGCCGTTCGTTACTTTTTACGCTTCGTAAAACTGTACATCGACGCAGAAGTTTTCAAAGTTAAATAAAACTTGTTTCTGTGCAATGATAAAAAAAGAAATAGCTGTTACGCGCTCCTTCAGTAAGAAATCAACCAATTCGACGCAAGGAAGCGTTGAAGCCAGACGCGTCTTCGAGGTGTCCGGGCTCTACGTGAACGATACAAATCCGAGTCAAGTTCGAAGCTCACATATACCATCATTCCCATGCGTCCAACAGTTCGCAGCGCCAGTTTTCCCTCTAGGTAAGTGTAGGAAACTCTATGCCGCGCGGCGTGGATCGACATACCCATAGGGCCAATGGGGACGATTTTTCCGTTTCCGGCGATGGTAGCGGTGCCTGGGAGCCGCGGCACTTGACTGGATTGCTAAAATCAACATGAGGCGAGCCAATCCAAAAAGAAATATCCAATATGGCCGCGCCCGTTACCGGTCGTACCGGTCGCTTGCTAGCTCGCGTTGCCGCCGGCCGCGCGGTCGCGACGACGGTTCAAGCCTTTTGCGTTCTACTTGCTCCTACCCCGTCTCCCCCCCGTTGTTGTCGATGTACGTACATTATGTGTGCATTTGTTTTTCTGCTTCGTTGTTGCCGCTGTGGTAGCGTGACGAATGGTGGCGAGCGGCGCCGTCGCGGCTGCTTAGCAGCCGCTTTCGGCGCTCGCTCGAGAAGCAAAAAGCGCAAATAATTTTCTTCACGTGACATTTTATTGAAGTAAACGTCAATAGCTGCACGCTCAGGCAATAGTAGGGCTATGTGACTGTGGTAAAACCTGAATACAGGAATGCGTAGATCGAGCACGCGTACAATATAAAGAGGACACAAAAACTCATAATACAAGCACAGTAGGGTAAGCATAGAAAGGAACACCACAGCGTAAATATGTGTACACTCGTACGATTTGTACAGATTGAGAGTAATAGCATGAAGCGGAACATTTACATTGAAATACATCTTAATAAAACATGTTGTTGGAATGGTTGGTTCATACTGTGCAAAAGGTAATGATGCAACGCAAGCCGAATAAAAGAGGTACAGGAGAAACGTCCTTTTATGTACCTCTTCGTTTTGTTTGTTTTGCATCATTACCTTTTGCGCAGCATTAAAATACATGAGTGTGTACACAGAGGGTACCAGCTGAGAGTCCCAGCCTTTAGCTCTTGTAGACGAGCCCATGGTGCATAAGTGGATTAATGGCATAATATGCTGCAATGCTACGGCATATTATATTGTAAAGGCATCGAGACAAATCAACCGTACGGCTTGTCTATCCCTGGCCATGTTTTCCTCCAGGTGAGTGTGTAACAGGCCGGCTTATGTGACTTGAACAGGATGTGTGTGATGCGTTAATTTTTAAGTAATAAAGGGAGAAAAATGCAACAAAGGGTGATCAAGACTCAGTTGCAGCGGTGACTTTTGAAAATTTGAGGAAACGTTGTGGCTGTAACTGGTGCACAATAGGAGTTATTATTGAAGTTTTAAATTGTGCAGAACACTGACGGTAACCCAATATATGCATGAATATGAACAGCTTATGAGAAAAATAAGCAGGATAAAGCACAAAATTGAAATGCAACTTCACTATTTTTCTACCAGGTATCATATTGTACCGACTATAATGCTGGGAGATTTTGTGAGCAGTACTTAAATCGCAGTTGAGGAACGCTGCATAGTTTAATCATAATCTGCCACCTGCTAGAACTGCGTCTCATGTCATACATTGGTTTGGCAAGTAAAACACCACAGTTTGCAATATTCATTTGAAAAGCTAGTAACGGAGTCACGCTAAACAAACAGTAGATTTCATAGTTTCAGGAAGTATGGAAGCCTGCTTCTATTTCGCACTAACATACATGTCAACCGATTCGCAGCTTCCGCACACACCCCTTTGGAATCGTTGCAGAGCTGAGCGCTTGATCTAGTGTATTTTTAATGCCTGGGAATTGCAGACACCATTGGTTTTTCCGAGGAGCACAACATGACATAATTATCATGACCAGAGGCTTGCAAATTAAAAATAACGTTAAGCTTTTGAGTCCTGCTGAAAGCTTTTTGGATTTTGTGGGCCCTTGAATAAATGCATGCTTCAACCTTCATTGCTTGCTACGGTGGCCTAAGGGCTATGGTGCTCGAGTGCTGACCTGAACGTGGCGGGTTTTTGAATCCAAGTCGCGGCAGCCGCATTTAGATGGAGGCAGAATTCTTTAGGTCCATCCGATTAGATTTAGGTGCGTGTTAAAGAATTTCAGGAGCTCAAAATTTCCGTAGCCTTCCACTATAGTGTCTCTCATAATTATATTGTGGTTTTAGGATGTAAAAGCCCCAGAACTATTATTATTCTTATTTAACTCTTTTTTTCGCAATATTTATTTTGAATTAATTACACTGTTACTGCTCATAGGCTGCTTCAGTGTAAAGCCAGTCAATAATAATTGAATTCGGACATTTCTTGGGAGGGTGGATGCGTGATTGCTTCTCTATCCATGTCAAGTAGACATAGAAGAAGGCAGAACGACTGGGCATTTCCATCGCCTCTTCGAAAGTGTCAGCATTTTCCAATAATGAAGCAATCCAGAACCTCTGGTCATAACAATACTCACACCGATAGGGCACTCAAGGCGTCCAGAAAGTACAAAGTTCATCAGGCAAACTTATACAATGCAAAAGTAGTCGGTGCATTATGCATGTAACCATAGCTGAAATATCAATACATACACATAAATATATACATACATAAAAATATAGACATGTATAAAAAATAGTGCATGTATACATAAAAAAAAGAAACAGTGCAACACATGTCAATATAGGAAATGTGTGCAGAAGGCTGCACTAAAAATCCAATTCTACATACTCGTGTTCTTGAAAGGCACAGGATAAATTCAACCTGCTAATTTATGGTTTTTCTAGCAGGAGTGCTGTGCCTCTACTTTGTTTGTTGTGTGCTTCTGTTCATGAATGTAAGGTGGCAGTGTAGCTTTGCACGGCAGAATATATTGGGCAACCCAAGTGATGCACGACTCAAGGAAGGCACGCTGTTCCAAGCCATCGGTGAATGTGTAACGCAACTTGTCGTCCTGCTTTTTCAGTCTAATTATACTGGCTGTGAAAAAGTTTACGCAGTCTTTCTGCGACTTGAGATGTAAAGTCAGCATCAATAGGAAGCTCCTGAATGGCCATGATCATGAGGAGTGCCACGGAGACAGATTCACTGAATACTTGTGTGGCATACTTCGCTCTCATGTCAGCAAATGCATCATGTAGATATGTTGCCCTTCAAGCTTCTTTGCCAATCTTATTTTTAGATGTTTAGTTGGTGTGTTAAAGGCCTGATTCATGTTACATTTTATGCAATATCTTTTGATTGATCACACGTCAAATTCCTCTTCAAGGCTATTTCATTGAATAAAACAGCATGCTTCGTCTTGCAGTAGTCAACCTTTTGCGATTGATTCTATTGCATCCATGACACCTTGAATGATACCAGGTGTCATTGGGGTGTGTGCCATCCAATGCTTGAGTGTTCACACATGTGACAAGTGAAGCATTTTTTTTAGAAAGCGATAGGACTCTAGAGAATTAAAGAACAAATTTAGACAGAATTGTTTCACTTGTTCTGACCAATGTTTTTTTTTTATTTTGTAAATGTACCAAGCCCGATTAGTGCTTTAAGCAGTTCAAAAGGGTTTTTTGCGAAATATGGCTCCAGCTTGTTTAAGGCCTCCCGCTTCATTATTCGACTCGCCACATGCAGTTTCTTTATCCGGTCTGATGCCTTACAGTACTTCTCACTCCGTGCGTGAAATGTTTTCAGCTTCCTTTTTGTACGAGGGGTGTCCACAGAGCTGCGTTTCCTCTGCCCACTTTCCGGCGTTCCTTTTGCCTGGTCAGTGCTGCTGCCCTCCTCGAAATAGTGGAGGACCCTTGGACCATGCTCAGCTGAAAAAAAGAAGAATTCAAAGGAATAGGCTTTCATCAGTTTCATAGAATGAAAAACATTATCACACAAGTAAGCTAATAGGGCGCAATCACAGGGCTACTAATTCACCATCATGCAGTGCCATGCTGTTTTCCATTTACATTTGTAGCAAAATACAGTAGAGCATGATATGAAGGTTACTGCGAGAGCGTCGACCGGCCCAGCATCACAGAACCCTGGCGGCCTGTTTCGGCACACTGAAAACCCAGACTTCACGTTATTCCCTCCCTCGTGTTCTGTTCCATGCAACAGCCATCCTCACGTCAAACTCGTCACCCTTTCTCTGTGTTTTAAGCTTTCCATTCGTTGCGATCAAGCACTAATTTGGTTGGCTCTTATCTTCAGCTTCAGGGAGGATAACTAAAGTGCAGTCTTGGAGCGTCCTGTCCCTGGCGATGCCAAAAAGTACTCTGTGCACGATACCCTTACTGTGTGTTGCCTGAAGCGAAAAAAATAAAATAAGAATGCGTGTTCCTCGTATGGGAGTGATCGCAGCTCAAGGAACATCAAAAAGAGTGGGGGAAGCTTGCTTGACACCCCCCTCCCCCCCCCCCCCCTCTTCTCTAAAGAGGATTTCGGGCCGTGGAGCTGTTGGAGTTCTTGGTTGACATTCACGCGATAACCTTCAAATCGCGCTCGAAAGTACATCCCCCGACTGGAACTGGAATAGTAATTCATTTCTAAAATTCCAAGCATTTGTTACGTCTAAGAAATGTCCATGACCAAAAAAAAAAAATGACCGTTAGAAAGTATTACAAAAATGAACATGCAAGATTCCTTGAAATGCTGAACAAAGGCAATAACATTTATAAAATAGAGGATTTTGTGTGGTTCACATCTCACAAAAGGTCATCCAGGCTACATAAGCCACAATCACATGAATGCACACCAAGTGCACCACACTCTGCTAGTCTATCCAGCTGAGGTACACGCGCCACACCAATTCAGAGAGCACCACGTCCAGTGCAGACTTTGTACAGCCAAATGCACCCATCTTATTTTTGAAAAATAATTTATTGTGTGCATAGGTTGGCAAAACTTGTGGAGCTCGCTCAGAATCACTCATTAAATATATTTTGTGCTTAGGGCTCACTCGGACTCAGACTGGCCAAAATTTTTCTGAACCGGACTCACTCGGACTATCGCTCACGAAACTTGTCTTCAACCAGACTCACTCGGACTCAAACTCCCCTAAACATTACTCAGCGGGACTCACGGCTCGATCCGAGTCTGAGTGAGTACGAGTGAGTCGACTCATGAGTCTGTTAGCCTAGAATTATCTTTTTCGACCATGGTTTCAATGCTCTATAACACGAATATCTCACGTAATCAGTGCTGTTGCGACTGGCCTGCTGCTTGAGCCGACCAGCGGGTAGCGTGGTGCCGAGCGTAAGGTGTCGAACCGCAGGCCCATCGATGTCCGGGAGCAGAGAGCCGTGGCAGTGAGCGACTCGGGAGGAAAACTTAACAGCAGTTTATTTACATGACGAAAGATGACAGATTGAGAGTGTAGTTACAAAAACATGTCTTGGGCTTTTATGTCGCCGCGTTGCCAACTCTGGGCGCATTGTCCACATCGTTGGCCAATACGGCTCTCGATGGCCCTGTAGCTCCACCCACGAGACTGGGGACCGACGTCCAATAGGTGCACGTGGAGAGGGCACCGTCGAAACGATGACGAAATGTGGTCCGACAAGAGCACCACGGTTTTGCGCACAGTACCAACTTTTGCACACGTTTGCAGATCTTGGCCGGTGCTGGTTCCCGGAATTCTTCCGGCAGGGGGGGGTAGAGTCTCTGTTATCGTGCCGAAGAATGTCACGGCTGGTTAGGGAGATCCTCCGCCAGGCAACAACACGCAGCAGGTCTTCTGTGGACTGGACCTCGGCTTTGTCTCCTCGTTGCCTGGAATGTGACGAGCAGCCTCGCCCCCCGCCGGCCGCATCTTGCCACAAAGGGCTGTTCGCGGCACTGCCGCTGGAATTTCTGGTCACTTGACCACGCCGCACGCTCGTAGGCATTCCAGGAAAAGGGATTAGACCGGCGCTCCCGAAGGGCAGCGAACCCGGGAGGAACTTTAGAAAAATAGGAGCATTGTCCGCGGCCTCTGCCGCGACGGCTTCCAAGGCCGATCGTAACAGTGCTCTTCTTGGCGTCTTTTGATATAGTACCTTCGAATACGAGTTATGAGTGCTCGTAAACCAGTAAGGTCATCTTTCTTGAAAGAGATGCCAACATAAGATATATTTATCAAGAACTTCAAAGAGTTCGCAAGGATGGAATGGGGGGGGGGGGAGGGGGAGGGGGGGGAGGTCAAGGCACTTCCCTACGTAATTAGCGCCTGTGATCAATACATATTGAAATGGTGTAGGAAAGACACTGCTTTGGAATACGTGTGAGTAGACGTGAGTATAAACGTGAATGCAGGTGAGGCTGATAGTAATGTTGAAGATGAGGAGATATGACCATAGGTCGGCAAAAAGAGTGGAACTCGCCCAGACTCACCGAAGAAACATATCTTGTGCTTTTGACTCACCAAAATTTTCCTCAGCCGAACTCACACTCACGAAAATTTTCTTCAGTCGGACTCACTCGGACTCAAACTCAGCAAAATATTACCCACTCGGACTCACGGCTCAATCTGAGTTAGAGTGAGTCGACTCATGAGTGGATTCGTCGAGCTATGATTGTGTGAACGAAATCATGGTGATAGGTCTCATACTATATACATGGTTTCGTCCGCATTATATGTTCTGACAATATCACACAGGCTTAGTACTGTGCAGATGTCTATATTAGGAAAACACTAGTACTGGTTCATACTTTATGAAGATGCAGGATGTGTACTTTGCAATAATTCTCTCTTTTTGTTTCTTTTGCACTTACCATTGCTTGGTCAAACCCGTGAGTCTGGTGTGGGAACTTCTGTGGGTGTGCTGGGCCAAGGAGCTATTGAAAATGAATAAATATGCTGTAAGAGGCTTGCAAGAAGGTAATTAGCTAAATTCGCTTTGCATTGCACGTGTGAGTACTGAGCAATAGATTTGTGGAGCAACTGCCTGAGAAATACTACTCGATGTTTTCGGCACCACAAACAAAAAAATGAGGACGTGAAAAGAACGACGCGTGGGCAGTAAACTTTCACTTTTAACTCGTCTAATCACAGCAACACGTCGCAATATATAGGCAATTATGATATGCGCAGAAGTTAACAGATCCACTCATCAGCCTTGCGGGACAGCCACTTGGCAAAAAAAAAAATTAAAAAAAAATCTATGGTAACATTTTAATGAATGCATCACTATGTATCACACTCTTTCGTATGTGATATGCTTCCATCAGCTCTCAGGCAGTGTGATCCTGGCTTTTGCGCAGTATCTGAATCTCCTGAAAACGTGGTTCTCAGGCGCAGTCTTTTCTTCGTGCTGGTAAGCGCGCCCAATCGTCTTTCTTTAACTTTTGTTCGTGTTCTCACGAACAACCAAAAGCGACCTTGGCCACGCCTTCAACCGTTGGAAGCACACGGGAGTATCAGAGAGATAGGCGAAACTGTTTCCGGGAGCTTCCCGAGAGCGAGCAAGAGAAGGGCAGATGGGTATCACGTATGGTACAGGGCGTTCCGTCGAGCAGCGCGGCAAGGAGCGCCGAAGGGAAGGAGCGAGGAGGGCAATTTACGGCGACAAATCTCCGAGCAGGCGGCCGGTATGTAAACAGACACACATGAGGAAAGCGGCGGTTCTTGCTTGTGCAACACGGTGCGCATTCGACTCGGGGGGGGGGGGGGGGCAGAGCCCCAAGCTAAGTTATTGGCGCCTCCGCGATAGCTTTGCGAGCAATATATTCGTCGGCTTCGAACGCCACCCATGAACTACACGGACGTAAGCATTAAAGCGCTTAAAGTGCAAACAAAACCAGCTGCAGTGAGCAAAGTGTCCCGCGCCGTTAATGTTGCTAGCGCGCATAAGTCAAAGCAACCCGTAACAAACAGGCACTGAAGGCACACAAACCTCGGGCGGTTAGCTTTCATCGAGATTATTAAAATAATGACAGGCAGCGAGGCACGCACGTATACCAACGTAAGCAACAAAAGCCAGCCGCTGCAGCGAACGCTATCGAAAGACATTCGTTGTTCAGTCAGCAGTTTCAAATCATAACGGTCACCGACAATCAAAACAGAAGGTTGCCTTTTTCAGGCAAATATATAATAGTGAATGCATAAATACCTGTGGTCGGCAGGTATGCTGAAGAAGTGTTCGCCACCTTTTTTCCTGACGAGTCGCACCACTTCGCGCAGCAATAGACGTGCGCAATCGCTGCTCCTGGCTGCTGCGGCGAAGTGGGTGAAGTTCGCGTTTCTAATACCGCGCGCTTGCTCGTTGCTGGTACGCTGCGCATGCGTGCGTGACGGCGGCGGTACCCAACGTAGCCTCGTCACGTGCACAGTCACGCTCACAAAACTTCGCTTCAGAACTGCACCTTGGAATAATTGTAGCTGGTTATAGTTTAGTTCAGGAACACGTATTTGTTTACTATTACGTACCACTAGGGCCACGTTATTTTATTTTTTATTAGGCTTAATGAGGCCTCCAAGTGCCGCGGCTACCAGGTTCGCTGTAATCGTTTCGACGGTAGCGACGTCTCATGGCCCGGACGCCAAACTGCCACCTTGCCTCGGGCCTCCCAAACATCGACTGTTTATTCAGCCAATTCAGCTTCTCTGGAGGTTCCGGAGAGCAGCGGAGGGTGGCGCTGCCTGGCGGCTTGGCTTGGCTTGGCTGCCGCCACAAATACAATAGCGGGACACCTAGACGTGGGGCCGGGTTCTCACAAAATTAAGTGGCGCGAACGTTGAGAACTGAATTATTTCCTGTCCTGCTGGGCTCCTTTCGTGAAGGATGGCTGTTTGTGTTTCAACTTCTTGAAATTCAGTTACATGAAGAAGTATTTATTACTAGGGGTCTGAGAAATTCAAT
>JALIZH010011028.1:0-83440 GCA_030522465.1 Rhipicephalus appendiculatus
CCAGATGGTCTTTACCAGTTTAAGGTACTGCCCTTCGGGTTATGCAACGCTCCAGCCACCTTCTAGCGAATGATGGACACACTCTTGCGCGGGTTCAAGTGGTCAATTTGCCTGTGTTACCTCGACGATGTCATTGTATTTTTCCCGACCTTTGAAACGCACCTTGACCGCCTTTCCTCCATCCTTTCCGTTTTTCGCACGGCTGGTCTCCAACTGAACTCATCAAAGTGCCACTTCGGACGCCAGCAACTAACCATGTTGGGACATCTTGTCGACTCCACAGGCGTACGCCCTGATCCTGATAAAGTGCGAGCCGTGCACGACTTCCCAGTCCCGACCTGCACTACGGAAGTCCGCAGCTTTTTAGGTCTGTGTTCCTACTTTCGACGTTTCGTAAACAATTTCGCGGATGTCGCCCGTCCTCTCACAGACTTACTGAAGAAAGATGTCCCACTCTCCTGGGGTGCTGCGCAGGCTACGGCGTTCGCTAATCTCATCGCGTTGCTCACAACACCACCTATTCTGGCCCATTTCGACATTTCCGGCCCAACAGAAGTCCGCACCGACGCCAGCAGCTACGGAATCGGTGTAGTTTTGGTCCAGCATCAAAGCGGGTGCGCCCGCGTTATCGTCTATGCTAGCCGTCTCCTCTCTGCGGCCGAGCGAAACTACTCAACCACCGAAAGGGAATGCCTAGCTCTCGTTTGGGCGGTTGACAAATTTCGGCCTTACTTACATGGTCGACATTTCACCGTCACAACTGATCACCACGCCCTCTGCTGGCTCTCGTCTTTGAAGGACCCCACTGGGCGTCTTGGCCGCTGGGCGGTACGGCTCTAAGAATATAACTACTCGGTGTCTTACAAATCTGGCCGCTTACACCATGACGCTGACTACTTGTCCCGTCATCCAGTGGACCCACCTGAGACTTTAGATGAAGTTCCCCCCATGTGGGCTCTCTCTCTCCGCTTTAAGCAACATCTGTGACGAACAGCGCCGAGATCCCGTCCTACGTGACATTATTGAGAGGCTGCATTCTACGACGCCTGATCCGTCTACTCGACTGTTCGTCCCTAAGGACGGCACGTTGTACCGTTACAACGTCCACACAAATGGACGCGAACTGCTCCTTGTGGTACCTTTCCACCTACGTGCGAGCGTTATCGGCCAGCTGCATGACGGCCCCACTGCCGGTCACCTTGGACTTTCTCGGACGTACGACCGTGTGCAGCGTCGGTTTTACTGGCCCGGTCTTTATCGCTCCGTCCGCCGCTACGTCGCCGCATGTGACCAGTGTCAACGCCGGAAAACACCTTCTATGAGTCCTGCCGGACTCCTCCAGCCACTTGATGTTCCCTTTGACCCCTTCTTCCGACTTGGTCTTGACCTCCTAGACCCTTTCCCTGCGTCTACTTCTGGGAACAAGTGGGTAGCTGTCGCGACGGACCACACAACCCGGTACGCAATTACACGGGCTGTACCAACCAGATGTGCCACGGATATTGCCGATTTTCTCTTGCACGACGTCATTCTTCATATTGGCGCCCCACGCCAACTTCTCACAGATCGTGGGCGCTATTTTCTTTCCCGAGTGAGTGACGACCTGCTGCGATCCTGCGAGACGAAACATAAATTCACGACGGCCTACCACCCGCAAACTAATGGATTGACTGAACGATTCAACCGGACTTTAACTGATATGCTCTCTATGTATGTCTCCTCCGACCACCAAGACTGGGACGTTGCATTGCCCTTTGTTACATTTGCCTACAATTCCTCACGCCACGATACTGCTGGTTTTTCTCCTTTCTATCTTTTGTTTGGCCGCGACCCGACTTTACCTTTCGACACCATATTTCCGGCCGCCGTCGATTCGGCAACTGAATACGCCCGCGACGCTA
This sequence comes from Rhipicephalus appendiculatus, assembly GCA_030522465.1. Classification (NCBI taxonomy): domain Eukaryota; kingdom Metazoa; phylum Arthropoda; class Arachnida; order Ixodida; family Ixodidae; genus Rhipicephalus; species Rhipicephalus appendiculatus. The sequence goes on from JALIZH010011028.1 coordinate 1,902, forward strand.
TCACCAGAGCTCGCAAAGCACGAGAAGTCGCCCGTGAGCGCCTTCTAGCATCGCAAGATCACCAGAGGCAGCGTTACGACGCACATCATCGCCAAGTTTCCTTTACTCCGGGTTCCCTTGTGCTGTTGTGGACTCCGACACGGCGCGTTGGACTCTCTGAAAAACTTCTTTCTCGGTATTCGGGACCCTACCGCGTATTACGCCAGGTGACTGACGTCACCTACAAGATAGCTCCGCCAGTGATGTTCCGTGCAGGGAATTTTCGCTTTTTCAGGGAATTTTCGACAGTCATTTTGGACGAAAGGGAAAAAGGGAATCTTCGCGATATTGCAGGGAATATTGAGGGGCGGCGAATTCTTTCTTTTTTTTTTATAACGATCAAAAGACTGTGGACATGAGGCTTTCGCATGTCGCAATCGTTTCTGGCCCATGTAGCGCGCCAAACCACAGCCTATAAGGTTCGTTTTTAAAGACCATAGTCTTTCTTGGGATAATTCAACGCAGAAACATTGATGACATTGATTTGACTGACTGCTGGTTTGTGTGGCCAGTGATTCAGCTGCCCGGCGAAAGTTTAAGCCCGTGCTCAAAGCCCGCCCATCTTGATCTGGTGAATCTGTTCATACTTATGAACATTGTCAATCAAAAAGCAAATATTACGCATATTTGAGGCGCAATATGAATACGTACGTATTCGTACGCAGTGCGCATTTTCTCGTGGATGAGCGACGTCAAAACACGGAAGCGCAATAGGTTAGGCAGTGACACACTGAACGCCACGATGGTGACGCGTTCAAGATTCCACTCAAAAGGGATGTGCTGTAACAGCTTCAAGGTGACGCCCAAACACATCAATCTTCACACACAGCAGAACACTCGAGTGAACTAAAGCAGAAGATGAACAAGCCGCCGAAGATGTCGGTTTTTCGGTTTGCCCAAGAGGGCTGACATGTTCTAGTCATTGTGCTGTGATCCTAGCTTTATATATTTTCAATACCTTGCTTTTTTTTTCAGTTCGAAGCACACAAAAGTTCTGCGGTCAATTTAAAGGTTTCCTAGTCAATATATATTCTAGTCACTTCACATTTATTTATTTTTTTTCTTTACGGTAGTTTGCAGAACCGTTCCTAATCAAGTCAATAAAATGTTAAATACCACCACAAAAGCTTGTTTTATTTCACAATATTTAGTCCCCATTATTGAAAAGTCGACGTACTTTTTGTACAAAATGTGGTGCATATAGATACAGAGCGTCTGCTAGGCACATTAATGTACGCCACGTCACTCAGTAACAAAAAAAAAAACAATGATAAACTTTTCTTCTTATGCAGTGGCCGTGTGCATGAGTATGTACAGCATTCATTCCGCATCGCATAGCGCTTAAAGCGAGCTCCAAGGTAGCTCCTTCGTTGTATTAAAAGCCGATCTCAGAGGCGATGCTTTGAGTTGGGCAGGAAAGAAGAGAAAGCGATGGGAAGAGCCTGAAACACGTCGAACACTATATATATATATATATATATATATATATATATATATATATATATATATATATATATATATATATATATATATATATATATATATATATATATATAAACTTTTTTCTGCAGGGAAATATGCGGGGATTTTTTGGCGATGTGTGCGGGGAAAAATGCCGGAAATAGGGAATTTTCGGGCCTCGGAAAGGGAATTCTTCTGTCCAGGACGGAACATCACTGAGCTCCGCTCGAGTCTTCATCTGCCTCCGCTTCAGGGTCTACAGACACTGTTCATGTATCCCGCCTTAAACTCTACCGCTCTGCAACACTATAGAAAGCACCGAGACGGTGCTTTAGCACCCGGGGGTTATGTTATAAGAATATTGCACGCAAAAGCAGCAAGAGAGACAACGAGGAAGACGACGTGGTTTTGGGTGTGGCGCGCTCTTCTCCTCCATCTTGGCTTACGCTTGGCGTAGTGTAAATATATTGTAAATACGCCTTGTTTCCCTGTGTGCCTTCACGTAATATATATATATATATATATATATATATATATATATATATATATATATATATATATATATATATATATATATATATATATATATTTATATATATATATATATATATATAGATAAAGACGAGAGACGAGAAACAACGCCCGTATGCTGGGCCGGCTGTTCTTATTCTCTCCACTTCGTCGTCTTCCTCTACCACTTTCCTCACCGAGCCTGCTCCGTGCCCGAGCGCCGCTATATCTTCGCTACACTCGGCCACGCTGCGAGCATGGAGCCCTGGCAAAAAATTGCCCTTCACTGGTGATGGCTGTGTCCTCTCATATGAACACATTCAGAGGTCCAGGGCCTTGAAACTTAATCGGTGACACTGAGGCCTCTGCAGGGCGGCACAGGCTGCAACGTGGAGACTGTTCACAGCCACGCTGTAACTTGCTTCGGAAGTCGCGCGATGGTAGCTGTGGTGGTCGCAACTGACGGTGTCGTGACGGCCGTCGTACGAGATTACGCCGTCGTTGTTCCGCGCCTAAATGTAAACCATGCTTATGCATTTCGGTGTGCTGAGCAGACAAATACTTGCCCGACGAAGCGTGCCTGCGAGTTCGGACAGGTTGCAAGACCTGTCCTTCACGGTTTGACGTCGTCACCACTGCGCTGCCGTCAACACACTCTGCAGTTCCATGGCCGCAACAAAGAAATATGCTCGTTGGTCGTTCCGTAAGGCGTCCATACGAATTAATGTCACCATGACTGAACCCCACGCGGCAGACGCCAGGCTTGCACAAATCCATCACCTCGCTGCTTCGCGCGAGTTCGTCGCTGTCTGACCTAAGCGTCGGGCCCCCCCGTAGACGCAGGCTGCATCCTGGGGTACCACATGGCACTCGGGTGAACTGCCGGTCATTGTCAGCAGAAGCGCACGCCAGGCTGGCAGATCCCCCCAAAAAACAGGGAGATCTTGAATAAATCTGTTTTCGACAGCCATTGATTTCTTGAGCTCAGTACGAGCCCCCCTTGGGCAACGACTGCCGTGAAGTCGGCAGATGTGCCTCCTGCAGGTCAGTGAGGATGCTCTCGCTACTGGACATCTTCGGTTGCGGCGTTTCAACGTTGGAGTTTGGGACCAAGAAAATGTTCGGAGTCAAACAGCGGAGCTTTACTCTACCACAATCTATAATGAGCTGAACCTCACCGCACAAGAGGTAGTCTGCACCCAAAACCATGCAAGCGTGCAAGTCCTCAAACACAGGAGCGGCGGCAAGGAACTTGCTCCCCGCTTTGGTGTGCAGCTGCAAATGCAGTGCACCAACAGGCAACGCGGTCCCGCCGAGGAGGCGTACACTCTAAGAAAAAAAAAGAGTCAAAAGAGGATTACGAAGCCACGATTCTCTTGGGGTAGTCACTTGACCCCTTTTGGATGGTAGACGCAGAGAAAGAGAGTCGGCAATTCGAGAGGAGTTACAGAACTCTCGTAAAGCGCGTTTCGATTGGCTTCCGTTATGAAGTCGCCGCCGTATACGCCACACGTGTCGCGCGTTTGCCGTTCAGCGCCATTGGGGAGTCGGGGCGGGCACACACTCTCGCACTGGCGCCAGGGAGCCAACGCGCCAGGCCAGCCGCCTTTCCGTAAAGCCCCTGAAACTTGGCAAAATAGCGACACTCTCCTCCTCCGCTCTCGTTTCTCCTCGGTCTCCTCTCCTTCGCACTCTCTTTTTAATCGTGGCGCCACCTGCCTTGCTCCTGCGTAGCAGACGCCCTTTTGAGGAAAGAGCGCTTGCTTGCAGCAGCGCGCTGAGAGCATTCGCGTCAGCCGTCTAACTCATCCTAAAATTATCTATACGAGTTTAACGTTGGCCCACGACATCTCTGTGCAGTGCCGCCTAGGGTATACAATATGTGCAGGGAGCATTCACAATGACTTTCAGTGAAACCAACACTTCGCGTTGACGCGGTCGACGAGGGACGGCGATGTCGCCGACGTCAGTTTTAGCGTTTGATGAGGCATCTAAGGCTTTCGCCCTAATAATGCGCCAGAAGGCGTACATCATTTATATTTGATACATTCGAACAGCTGTGGCTGTTTCATTACTAAGTGTTTAGACGCACCAACCATATTTCGCAAGTGCGCCTTGTGGACGTATCTGACATACGAACTATATCGCTGAAAGAACGAGCAAGCGAATGAATGAACTAGCGTGCCATCGTAAGCGATTTCTTCGCGAGAGCATCACTCGCAGATATAAATATGCACACGAAATAGCACGTAAACATTCGCGCGAAATGACACGTATACGTGACGTATCTAGACGATGAACGCACCCAACGACTCGGTAGGTCATGCACGCTTTGCATAGCTACCCTCGCATCACAAGCCCCCGGCTGATCGGCTAACGTAAGAGAGCCAGAGAAAGCAATTTGCTCGGAAATATACAAGCACGCAACGAAAACCAACGTAGTGTACAAATCTTAATGTGAGATTTCGCACTCCAGTATGTTTACTTAAAACAGCAGCGCGGAATCTGAAGTTTCGAAATCACACTGTCGATCGTCCGTCTGCGTGCATGCTAAGCGCATAAACCAATGCCACGAACTCAAACTAGTCGGCGCATCACGTCGAGCATAACGTAACCATGTATTGTTACGCAGACCTCGCAGATGCGTTAATGAAACGTGAGAGAGAGATGGTGACGTTCTGCACAATTAACTGTGACATGCATGTCTACGGCATTATAGCGCGCATCGAATTACGCGAACCTCGACGCATACTCATAGTGAGAGACTCACAAGTTACCACTCAAAGTCGAGTCGAAAATGTCGGCCTGGAGTTGTCACTTCCGATTCTATGCAACCACCTCTTTTGTCGCAACTCGTTGTGCTTAACGGAAGGTATCAGTGGCGTAGCCAAGGGGGGGGGGTTGCGGGGGTTCAAACCGCCCCCCCGAAATTTTTCAGTTTTGCTTGCGTATATATGCACGCACACATACAAACGCACGCACGAACATACATAAAGTATGGTTGAACCCCCCCCCCCCCCCGAAAAAAATTCCTGGCTACGCTACTGGAAGGTATCATGAAGAGCTTTTGGCCGTCACTGGACTTGTTCTGGCATGAGAAGGCGCAACAGCCACCCATGACAACCAATAGATACGTCAGTCTTAGGCGAAAAGTATTTCACTGCACAACCTGCACGGAAGGACAAGTGCGTATCCGTAGAACACATGAGATGTACACCAGCGACTCCACGCTTCGAGAGCAAAGATGGTAGTCGAGAGCGACGGTAAACAAAGGAACACAGCGCGCGGTGCCACGTGACGGCATCTGGCCAATACCGACGCGGCATCAGCCTCAGAGTGGTCGGAGGAGGGAGAAAAGAGAGGAGGCGCGGTTTTCCCCACATATGTCGCTACTTTACGAAGTTTCAGGGGCTTTACCTTTCCGCCTGCTCTCTCTTCTCCTCCGCCTTTTGGAATGCGTTGCGCTGGTCGCGCGTCTTGTAGTTTTGAGTTCGAGCGAACATGCGTATTTGCAGTGGCGGTCACGCCAGGCTCCGTGCTCGAAGTGACGCTTGTAGTGAGGAATATTCTTGAAGTTGCGGACACTGACTACGTGCGCCTCTTAACGGTGAGTGTACTGCTTTCGTAGGTACTAATTACACAGCTTAAGCTGGGCGTCTGCAGCAGCTCTGCGGAAGTAGGCTGCCAGCCATATCCAACAGTAGCCTGCGTCCGCGATGCTGTTGCAGGATGTTCAATTAAAACAGTCACTTAACGAGTTGAGACCGCTATGTGCGTTGTTGTGTATGTGACTGCATGGCTCATAAAATGAGTGATGCCATCACTTATCAAAGGCGATTACTTTCTGATCGCACATTGTGGCTGAACTGCTGAAAGTGCTTGATATGGTTTTGAGATGCACTTTAGTCAATGTCATAATAACATTTCCATCGATACTCGAGTGTGCAGCGTGCTTCCACGCGTGGAAACGTAAAAAAATAATGCCTGTGTACAGAGACGCACTGCATATAATGACGTTCGGCTTTACAACAGAATCGAGTGAATATACGTGACAGTGGGAGCTATGCGAGGAAATTCTAACATATGCCATGTCTCATGTCGACGTAGACGGCGTCCGCGCGCGTTGCTGTCGATCGGGCGCTCGTACAACTGAGTATTTAAAAAGGGGTTACGTTTGTAGAACACGCAGTCAGTAACCGCTCACGGCGTGCCCCTGACTGCCGGAGGATGCGCTTGGTTGTGCAATATGCCGGCGCAAAGCCGGACTTATTCTGGAAGCACTTTTTGAAGTGATTTATCAGAAAAGGAGGGCTTTCATTCGTGCATAACCTGTACCTATCGCGAAACGCGGTTCCCGCCTTCTATTACGTGAAAATTTGTTTTTGTTACGAAATTATTTCAAACGAAACACTCGTGCCAGATGTGTGTACAGTAACGGTGTGTTGAACAACGGGTGGTTTAAATAAAACTAATCAGTCTGTGTGTTTGTGTGTTGGTTATTCCCAGAATACCGGATCGCTTCTCCAGCCTCTTCACTCCTTTTGACAGCCACACGCGGGGCAACGAAGGTGTCGCTATGGTCTGGTGCTTCACCACTAGTGATAGGAAAATCAACAGCGGCGTTCGTAATGTCAACGAGGCACTCGGCCCTACATTTCCTTTGGTTGGACAAGACGACATTGGAAAAGAGGTGAGTGGCACCCACGCAAAGGAGCCTTAAACAACTGCCTTTGTTGTTTAAAAAAAACGCTCACATCATCTTGTGCTGCAAGTTTGTCACCAAGTGACATCTCAGAAAAGCTACTATATGAAAGTTGTTTTACACGATAACGGCAAAAAACACGGTTCCTTACAATGCCTCTGTGCATTTGTTGTTTTGTTGTGAGCCTTCATTATATCTGTGCAAACTCTTACTATGATTCCGTTTTCTCATTATGATATGACGTTCTTCTTTTGAGGTACCACTTTTCATGGCTGCTCACGCTGAAGAGGAGCGACAACATAGCAAGTCACAAGTCTGATTCATCCAGCCTTCACGGTTTTTTTAATTCTTAATCATAAGGAATAAATATGGAAACATGATACCGATATCTGCTGTTTATTTTGCACGACATGACACTATGCACATCACAGTCGCACATTTTGGTTGGTTATACTCATACAAGCATGTAAATGAGGAATACCTCAACTGCTTCAACTTTACTGGAAATGGTGTGTTTTGAGGGGTTTTATTAAAATAATGCTAAAATTGAACTATCCCTTTTTTTGCAGCCGCTGGGCACAACGGCAAGTATTAATGGAGTTTCTTAAAATGAATACTTCTCTATTTCCAGTAGTAGTCGCACAAACAGTAAAGCATGGATCAATTTAGGAGCTGAAAATAGCCGTATGGTCGCTTGACGCTTCGGTGGGTGTCAATTCACCCGCTAGAAGCGTCACCGGCAAGAGTCGTCGTACTCCCTCAGAAGTGGTAGTGTGATCCTTCGCATAAGAATCCTCCCACTCTTCTTAAGAGAGTCCGGGGACTCTCCTGAGCGCGCCGACTCTGACCCACCAAGAAAGTCACCGTGTCTCTTCAAAGACAGTCGCATACGTGGCAAGTCGGAACTCTCCGAAAAGAGTCAGGCATATTCTTTTTTTCTTAGAGTGTAGGGGTGCCGCGGATGACACGTAAGACGCGTAGGATGCCATTGTCCATGACGTCTACAGACAAGACATTGCGCACAGAATACCATACAAGCAGCATGGCCGATTGTACGGAAGCAAGGGCGGCGCTCAGGCCCTGGCGCGAGCTCGGCTAGCGCGACGAATATGAAAACGAGGCCAGAATAGAACAGCCGCCCCGCAGCAAGGGGACTGTCTCTGACTCCCTCATCCCACTATAGTATATATATATATATATATATATATATATATATATATATATATATATATATATATCCGGTGCATGATGGTGCCGGTGAAGGCAACGGCAAAAATCAGCCGAGAGTGTCCAAGTAATTGCTATCTTAATAAAAATGAAGGCAATGAAGTTGACTATTGATCAATTGGACTGTGACTCAGACGTGTATATCTTTAAAGGCGCATAAGTTGTCATGGTTATTCGCCAGAAACCATATGCATATGCATATTCGCCAGACACTGGAGTGAAGGTTCATCTCATCGACATTGGCACTATCATTTCCTAAGATTTTCTTTGTTGATGATTCCCAGTCCAACGGCCTTGTTCTTAAGAAACATGGTCACATCCTTAACTCCTGATATTTTCCAGGTAACACCACTTACAGCGCCTAAAGGTGAGACTGCACTTACAAAAGAGGACGGTGTGTCAGGATAAGGATTAGCGGTTTTGCTTGAAGAGCAATATTAACTCTTAAACCTTTTTGGTGACTCGCTCATTGTCATCTATGAAAGTACTGGTCTGTAAGTGCTACTTTGCGTCAGATTCTGACACTCCGTCTTTAACCTTATCGCGAACGAAAGATAGGGAGAAAAAAAACTTACCAAAATCGCCGAAAAATTTGTTTGCTCAATTTGCAGAGCTTTTGTTTCTGAATAAAAGGGTACCAGCCTTTCAGTTCAGTGGCGTTTGTTTAATTCACAAGTCGCGTAGAAAAACATAACTCGATGGTCGTTTCACCGCATGGCTATACAATGAAAAATGGCAATAAAAAGAAAGCAGGCACACAAATGTCTTAACATGGACAAGTGCGGTCATCTAGCGTCAAGGAACACACGCGTGGAGAGTAGTCTTCATTGTTTTCGTGTGGAACCAATTTTTGATTATGACGGTGGCCATTTTGTTAGAAAATCTCATGACGACTACACTTTTGAACGGTCGCGGAAGGGTTAAGTTTAAGTGCCTTGCTGGAGTGCATATGTGAAGTAACTGGTCTTTATGAGGCATCTGTATTCCGCCTTTTTGGTGTTTTCAGTCTTCCTCTAGCTCACTGGCCTAAACATCAATCACCTTGACACTTATGCAGTACCTGTCGGCGTCCATCTTCCATTTTGTTTTTCAAATTTTAGCGCTGTTTTTCCCTTTGGACATTGTGGCTTTGGGACGTTAAAACTCAACAAAAAACACGATTACGTTATCACTGCATTTGAATAGTTTCCAAATGGTTATTCAAGCATACCTCAATTTTAATTAAACATCCTTTGAACAACAGATGGCAGAACTGCCACTCACATAAGCTACTTAGATTCATTCATTGATCAGTGGCTAGTCGAACTGACCAGTAATGCTCAATCTGCGTCCAAAAGTTTTCCAAGAAAGTAGGTTAGACATAGAGAGATGTATTAGAGTATGAGTAACCCGGAACTCCAAAACGTTTTGTTAGCGTTGTGGAGTCATCTTTCTACACTAAGAATATCAACTAGGAATTCTAACACGCAACTTTCTGTGGCCTAATCACGCCTCTTCCATAGCTCCAAACATTTTCAGATCCATTACATCCCTACGTCACATCAACGAACATCGCCTTGCTCACGGACGAAACAAGCTTGCATTGCCATATTCCGGCCGGGAATTGAATATGTATCTCCTGTGTAGTTCTCACATGAACAACGCCTCATGTACATTATGGAAAGCATCTAGAAGAGATCAAGCTGCGTCACTTAAAAGAAATCTAGTCAGCAGTGGATTGTGGGATAATGAAACAAATCCCCTGTTTACAACCAGTATTGCTCGCTGTGGTCGCAATGACCGATTGATATTAAAATTCCATAAACCTATTGAAACAGAACCTGAACCCACCTAACCTGCATTAATGATCCTCGACGTCACAAAGCTTCAACAGGCAGTTGAGCTATAACCAAGTTTGTTGACCTACACTCGCCTTCAATATTAAATGCGAAGCATTCCTTTGCGTACTGTAAGCACTTTTGCGTTTTTATCTACGTACCTATCTATCTATCTATCTATCTATCTATCTAGTCTCCTACGTCTGAGTGCTCTCGTGATGGCCTCCTCAACTTGGCGTAGACCAAAATTTGCATGGGAGGGTGAGAGGTATTGAAGAATATGTCTGGCCGGTCATGACATGAATAACGTGAAAATCCCGTCGCGTACGTCGTCAAACTTATTTCGCCAGACACGAGTGGCTCATGCCCGTATACCACGGGCCGCGGAATGCGGGTATGCGCCGCAGGACTGATGATTTATACCTACCCAGGAACGGTGAGAACAGGCATTGGTAACTTAAATGCGAGAGCGTTAAGCGAAACTGACATCGGTGGCGTTGACAGTGGTAATTTAAAGGGGACAGCGTTAAGAAAAACGGACATCGGCGGCGTTGACGCGAGGAATACAAAGAATAGAAATCAGAGTCCCAGCAGGGATCGAACCCAAGAATTCTGCGTGGCAATCAAGCATTCTACCACCGAGCCACGTCAGGCCTTGCAACAGCTTTGGATGAACACCCTTTGCAGGCGTAATATTGGTTGAATGTATATTGTGGTTGCAGTGCTGGCTATCTAATTTTATAGGCATTACATACGTACTCCTATAACGAAGGTGTCATGTCGGGTTAACGTCAGTTGTATACTTCAGCGCCATCCACTGTAGTTGGTTTGCGTAGCACTATCCAGGGCTACCATCCTTGCAAGCACAAGTGCTACATATCAGCTTACGGCTTCTGGTGTTGGCAATACCCGTGTTTCTGTTGGCATTGTTACACAACTGTAAACACTGGTTATATGAAACATATGCGACTGTTCAACATGTCTGTGCGTCCAACCTCTGTACATAACTTTAGCGCCATTTAATAACATTTCGCTCAATAAAAAACAAATTACAACCCAGTCACCTTACCTGTGGATGCTTCGAATAACATCGACTTCCATGGTACTTGGAATCTGCCCAATTTATTCCTACTTTCATTTGTGTTGTTAGTTTATGCACCGCAATCTCCTAAGACATTGATTCCAGTCAAAACGGAGTGCTTTCTATAGTCATATTATTGAACACATCTAATAACCTCAAACGTGTGGTACCTTTTTCTTTTTAGCTTTTCTTCGCCGCTTTATTAATACGTATATTTGTTCACTTTTATTTTTGAAATACATTTAGTACCAGTTGACATGTCTATTGGCGCACTTTTACGTCCACCGTGCGAAATTGCCATCGTGTGACATTTTCCCAATAACGTGGTTCATGTATATCTTGATACTAGGTAAGTGTTGCTAAATCATCATTGTTGACTCCAGTGGTGTTGTTTCAAGAACCATAGTATTGCACTGCTGCATTTTCTTCTTTGAAGTATACGTCCGCCGCGGTGGTAAAGCGGTTAGGGTGCTCGGCTGCTGACCCGAAGGTCGCGGGTTCGATCCCGGCCCCGGCGGTCGCATTTCGATGGAGGCGAAATGGCTGAGGCCTGTGTACTGTGCGATGTCAGTGCACGTTAAAGAACACCAGATGGTCGAAATTTCCGGAGCCTTCCACTACGGCGTCTCTCATAATCATATGGTGGTTTTGGGACGTTAAACCTCAGATATTATTATTAATATTATTCTTTGAAGTATCACTTGCTTGCGATTTTATAACCGTACCTCCATTGGCTTCTCGAGTGCTTGTAAAGTGTCTGTAATTAAATTAAAATAAAAGTTTAGAATCGAATATTTACAGACAGACTAAGACCAAGTGGGACTGATATGTAGCATGCAGTAGCTCGTAATCTTTGTTGATATGCGCGAGTATAATGGGTGTCATCAGTTCCTTATTGTAGTGAGCCAGGCGGACAATAGTATCTGTTCCTCCTGTATTGTGCCGACCACGGCGCTTACTGCGGTATCAGAAGCAAACTTCAGACGCCAGAATTATATGCTATGTATGAGCGGGTCATAGAAAAGACTGCTACAAATCAAAGTAGATGTGCTTTGAAGCTTAAGCTGCTACGAAAATGACCGCAAAAGTTCTTCAAAACTGTTTGGTCCTTACAGCAAGTAAGCCATGAAGAGAGCCGCTGTACTTCTTGTCCTCGCCGCGATCACCGCGATCACCGCACAAGATTCTGATACGAATGATTGGTGCCGGAGTGACCCGTCGACTGAACCAATCTGCATAAAATTTGCGCATTTAGCGGTTTCTAAACAGACGGGTGGTGCGACTCACTACTACACGGTCCTGAAGCTGCTAAAAGAGACGACATGGGTAAGCGAACTTATCTGACCACTAACGCACCTTAAGTGCAGCCCCCCACAATCACACAACGAAGTCGGTTGATGGTTGATATGACGACGATCACTTATTCTGCACGTCTCGGAAGAATATGGCAGTTTCGGGCATTCGCACCGTTACGGAGCAACTTTCCCGCTACGTTGATGTAATAATCAGTAGTCTTCCATGTAAATTCTCGTCCTATCTCAAGGACACAAACCATTTTGTCTTGGCATTGATGACCTCATTATACCAGACAATTCCCTGCTCGTGACTTTAGACGTGGTTTCACTGTATACCAATATACCCCATAGCGATGGCATCCAGGCAGTAGTTCATGCGTATGCGAAGGATCGTCTGATGACAAACCCATAGGAAGTGATATATTAGCTACCTTATTGAAATTAGTCTTACAGCTTAATAATTTTGAATTTAACGGCTCTAATTACCTTCAAGTAAGTGGAACATCAATGGGCACTCGCATTGGACCTAATTACGCTAGTCTTTTCATGTCGGATCTGGAAAATGACTTCATTAGAAATCGCGCGTTAAAGCCACTTTATTATAAGCGATTTATAGATAACATTTTTCTCATCTGGCCCCATGGTGAAAATGAACTTTTATCCTTCATAGCTGATTTCAACACCGTTCACCAATCTATTTCGTTTTCGCATGAATCTCTCGTTCTACCATTAATTTTCTGGACGTCACAGTTGCCGTATCTGACAAAAACTAACCACCAAGCTTTACAGGAAACCTACAGACAGGCACCGTTATCTTCACTTTAAAAGTTCGCATGTAAAACATTGAAAAACGAGTATACCGTATAGTCAGGCGCTCCTCTTTAAGAGAATTTGCTCAGAGCAGTCAGACTTTCGTGAAAACTGTGAACAACTCCGCGAAGCTTTAATCCAACAGGAATACCCACCCCGCATTGTTGAGGATACCGTTAAAAGAGCCGATGCACTTAATCGCAAGGATTTGTTCGGCGCTAAGAAGCAACCGTCAGTTCAGGCACAAAGTAACCTGGTCCTAATACACTCAGCATCGGTGCCAAACGTTTCTTCAATTCTTAAAAAAAACATTTCAACATACTAGCGCAGAGTGTTAATCTTAAATTAATCTTTCCAGAGCCACCTCGGGTAGTCTTCAGACGGTCTCGTAATCTGCATGACATCCTAACTTCATCTAAGACAAGCCTTCCCGATAATGTCGGTTGTCGACCTTGCAAGAATCCGCGATGCATGGTCTGCGCGCATATGAAAACGTCAGATATTGCTAAAAGCACTGCTTCCGAATTCTTCTATAAGATTAAAGGTAATTTCACGTGTGACACCTACAACTGTATCTATTTGCTCCAGTGTTCCGTCTGCAATTTACAGTACATTGGACAAACCGAAACGCCCTTCAGATTCCGATTTAACAACCATAAGTGTCATGCTGCCACTATTCCGAACCTTCCGCTATCAAAACACGTGCGCATTCCGGGCCACTCATTTGATAATATTACAGCTACAATCCTTCAATCTGGTTTCCGTTCCCACCACGAAAGAGAGCTTCGATAATCGTATTTAATCTATGAATTTAAGGCCGTCACTTGTGGTATGAATGAAAGTGCTGGCAAACTTTCCTTTCTACCCATTTAGTTCCTCTTGACTTTCCCCGTTATTATTACCGCTACATTTTTACGCACATAGATTAGTTCCCTATTTCATTTCCTTTTCTCTCGGATCATGACGAGATGTTGCGCACGCGCTTATATTGATCAATAATCTGTGCTCAGTTGAACCTATCACGTATTTTCGTTTTGGTGACACATATGTACTGTCGCTTTATTTTTCCACTCCGTTTTCGCCCGCAAATGCGCATGCGTACATTCCCGTTTTCTTGTCCTATCACGCGTACTGTTCACCACGTGCTTTTAACAATCGCTTGTCAGCCAATAATAGTGCTACGCTAAGTCATTGGTCATCTTATATTACGTCGATGTCGCATGTGTGCATCACTCCGACGAAGGCCGGTCCCGCGGCCCAAACGTCAGTCCTTCCCAGAACAATTTTTCCTACGTGCTTGATATATTTTTTTGTATATATATATATATATATATATATATATATATATATATATATATATATATATATATATATATATATATATATATATATATATATATATATATATATATAAAGAAAACCACCCAGAGCGGCCAAAAAACCGCCAGGCCTGCGCAGAAGGCGCAGCACAGCCACAGCGAAAGCTAGGAGAGCGGCCTTTAGCCTTTTTTAAACACTCTTGGGGCATTTATTTCTTTTCCTGCTTCGAAATCATGAGTTTAATATCGATCCTCATGAATACCTCTCTCCGTCTTCTTCCAGGCAAACCAGACATAATCACAATCGTGATCTGACACCATACTTTGCGAGTATGGTGTCAGATCCTTCTTTCCACGAACCATTAGCGAATGGAATACATTGCCTGCATATGCTTTTCCTGAGCATGGTATTCCTGATTTCGAAAAATACATGCATCTTTTCGCTTAGACAACATTGTTATTACCATGCTAGATAACGTCATCTCATGATTTCAGTTGTGTTACTTTTGTGCTTGAGACTGTTTCTAGCAATGTGTGCACTTTTTTTCTCCAGTAGTGTATATTTAAATCACTCGGCTTAGCATGTACTTTTTTTTAAGTTGTCGCGTAGGGTAGTTAGAAAACTTGCTGTAGAAACCTGCTCATTTTGTTTCCACTGTGTTCCCTTTTTTTCGCCCCTCCTGCTTGGTCTACGGACTGCAGTATGTACTAAATAAAAATAAAAACTACTACAAGCCCACTTGCGTGGTACCCACTACGCTATAAATCATAATAATTTTTGTGTAGTGGGAGAAGCGTCTACTATGCCATTCTTCGTCATTCTTGAGAAAAGCGCGGTGCCCGCTACACTCTTGTAACGAATTATGTGCACTTTGTTTATGCTGTGGCTGACGACGATGAAGAATTATGCCTCAGGCTTTTGTAATGGGTTGGAGCATCGAACGACCCACTCGTTACGTAATTCGCATTTTGTGACGCCTGGTTCTTACTTTACAGCTCTAAAACGCTTTACAACACACGTTAACGCGATTCCTTACCCGATATGAAGCCTGCCTAGGGTCAGTTTGCACCACAGTTTCAAGCAGTGGCGTAGCACAGTGGTAGAGTGCTGGGCTGCCACGTTAGAGGACCCGGGTTCGATTCCCATTCTGTCACCGGTGTTTTTTTAATTATTTAGTTTTTTCTTATTTCGTGCGATATTGGTTACGGACACCGGCGGCGGCGGCGGCGGCAGCGGCGGCGGCGGCGGACAACTACGGCGCAGAAACGACCCTTGTTGTGATCTCATAACAGCTTTCGCTGTAATAATTCCTATCACAATAAATGTGCGTGCCACAAAATCCAAATTCTGCTGATATTAGCGAAGGCGCCCATGCTATAGTACAACAGCACTCCCGAGAGAAAGCCTCGCGTAAATGAGTTCCCGCCTGGTATGCAAGCTCAAGTGCACGCAACCGTTTCCTGGCGTCGGCAAAAATACCTGCATTCTTCCATTGCTCAAAACAGAATGGTGGTACCAATGGATTCGAGTTCACGGTGACATTTGAGGCTGCCCCGTCGACCTGCGCAATCGCAGATGGTCCTTACTCTAGGGAGCTATGCAAGCCTAAAACAGATAAGGTAAGCTATTTTCGTCCTTCTCATGGAGACTACTTCTTCTTTGCCGGGGAATTTTAACACTAAACTGAATGTGTGGGCCACTACGCCTTTTGTACTTTTTTTTAAAAACTTATTTGCTAGTGTACAAATCACTGTTTGTAACTATCGTGTAAATCATTGCTTGCAACTCGCATGTAATTCTTTCACGATACTTAAACCTATAATGCTAAATAATATGGTTTAAAGCACAGAACTGCTAATGATCTCTGCTCGGCGATGTCGAAAGAAGAAGATTAGGAATCTTACCGCTCGTTCGACGACTTCACATCACATGTCATCAAAAATAATGCCTTGCGCAATGCTGGGCAGTGTCGAAGATGCATGTGTTTGAGATTGAGCAAAGCGTGGGCCGTGATTTTCGGCCCCTGTCGGGCCCGGAGCTTGTTGATGTTTACCCGCCAAAACCCAGCCATGTGACACAAAAAGAGACATGGCCCGAATCCGAAAGAAAATTTGGCCTACCCGGTCCGGCCAGGTCCAGCCCGACCACAGATCGGGCCCGAACGAGTAATCTAGGTTGTGTGGCCCAAAAATGTAATCGACAGCAGGGAGCTTCAAGCAACGAATACCTACGTTTGCCTGACGCATACCTTGCAATAAGCTATATTTAAACCCACAGTAATTCCTTGTACAAAAGGGCTTCACGGTGCCAGTTGCTGAGTGGACATTCCGGGTGCCATGAACATCTGTTCGGCAGCGGCTTTTTATACCTATCTTTTATGCAAGTGCAGACGAGCATCATTCCCGAATGACGTGCCAATCTTCAATACCACCCACAAAAGTAATAAAATAATAATAATAATAATAATAATAATAATAATAATAATAATAATAGTAATAATCTGTGGGTTTTTACGTCCCAAATCTACGATATAACTATGAGAGACGCCGTAGAGGAGGGCTCCGAAAATTTCGACCATCTGGTGTTTTTTTAGTTGCACTGACATTGCACAGTACACAGGTATCTGCCATTCTGCCTGCATGGACATGCAACCGCCGCGGCCGGTAGCCTACCGGTGACCATTGTGTCAACAGCCGACCAACGTAGCCACTGTTCCACCGAGGCGAACTTCACCGACCAAAGTCCTCTTTGTAGGCTTCTCGCTGTAGCTTTCAGTGATGCGCGCGCAGTTTCTGCCATGGTCTTTTTTTTTCTCGCCATTGTAATCCTGTATTCGTACTTCACCATGTTGTACAGGTATAATGTGGACATAGGATTACGCCAATAGGACTGCCAGGAGGTGCACAAAGAGATTCTCAGTGTTGCCTGATTGTACGTACTCAGGGAATTCGTCTCACCACCGTCGCTTCGCAACCATTTGTTGGGCTAGCTGTTGACTTCTTCCTTTTTACTGTAACTTGTGAGTTGTGGGATTTACAAAATTTCTGTTACGCAAACCCGTTAAGGATTATCATCGTTTCTTGATAGGCTGAACAGAGGCACATAGCCGTTACTTTGGCTAACTGTTGCCTTCCTAATTTTTAGTGCACCAGGGGCGGGTAGTGGCATTTACCCAAGTTCGTTGTCCCCTACGCATTTATGAATCGTAATACGGCATACAACTTACGGCTAGCCTCAACAGCCTGCCTGTCAAAAAAAAGAGGCGGCCTGTTGCGTGCCGGAAAGCGGCGGGAGCCGCCTAGTTGAGCCGGTTGCCGCTGTGACGCTACAAGGCGGGTCGCACCAAGCTTGTTCAATGGAAACACGAGTGTCCATGTACTGCGGGTTTTCTTGGCGAGTTTTGAGATATGGGAAAATATTATTGGCGATGACATCATCAACACTCCCCTGTAAGCAATATCTCTTTTTCCGAAACAAATGCCTATTCTTTCATCATTTGGACTTTTATCACCCTTCAGTGCCAAACGAAAGTTCGTGGTCTGCGACGTTGACATCCTTTCTTTTCAAAATCAGAATCAGAATTTTACGATTAAATGTTCGCTAAAATTAGAAACGTTTAGTATACAGAAGGAGGTCCTACAGTCAAGAGACTGTATCAGGAACTCCTCTACAACGGCGAATATGGTAGTAAACAGCTCACAGCAACAGTAGCGAAAGATATCAGCCAGATGCAAAATATACCAGCAGCAGGAACATGTACAAGTGATTGCATAAATGGTATAACTTTAACATATCACATCACAGAAAAAAAAGTGTTAAAGAAAGCAAAAGAAGAAAACGGCGAGCGATACAAAAATTGAATAACCTTTATCCTAAATGCACCTAACAACAAAGCACACATGAAATTAAAGGAACAGTAGGCCTAACTCTTGTGGTTAGTCCGTGCGAAATAAGTACATTTTCAGCTGTGTTTTTAAATTGGTTTAATTATCTTGTAGCTTTTACGAAAACTCGAAGAGTGTTTCATATTGAAATGGAAGTAAAAGTTAATGTTTGCTTACCATAATTAGTACGAATGCTGGGCAAAAAAAAAAAAAAACCAATTGTTGAACGCGAATCGAGTAGTACTATAAATGGCGAGATTAAAAGAAGGGGAAAGGGTCGGCGGAAGGTCGTTATTAATAAGTGTGTAAAAAATACCTAGGTTGTATTTAGTGACATCAGTAAGAAAAGGGATGTTATTCTCCTATAGTAGAGATTTTGCATTGAAAATTCGTAGAGCAGCATGTAATTATTCTTATAGCAGAGTTCTGGACTATGTGGATTGTAAGTATTTCCGCAACGTATACCATAAGTAAAATGAGAATGGGCGCAATAGTGATAAAGAGACAGTATTGCGGCGCGTGAGATGTAAAAGCGCGGTTTAATAAAGACGCGTATACATATGCTATTTTATTTGTTCAAGTACACCACAAAACGCAGTGGCTTCAGGAAATGCTTATACATATACGGCGGGATACAACTTCTGGAACACGCCGACCTTCGTTTTTTTGTTTTTTGTGTGTGTGTGTGTGTTCTAAAGGCACACGTCTGTACGGCTACTAGCGCCAACGGGGACAAAGCTGTCGATACCGTGGAGCCGTTTGTGCGCGTGGGTTAGAGCGACGCACCTGGCCGCACTTTTATTTTCTTTTTTTTAGCCGAGTGGCCGTAGCTAACATTGCACAGAAATCCACACTCGCACACACGTGAGCGGAGACAAAACGATAGCGTTTGTTGACGCGCGCTGAAGGTTATGACACGTGCTGACATAAATTCCTTCCCCCGTGCCTCCTCTCCCTGCGCAGCGAGACAAGAGAACAGAGAAAGAGCTTAAGGTGTGCAAGTTACCCATCCAGCTCTTCAGGTTCTTGACGGATATTATGGAGATAATTGTGTGATCACCTCTAATAATGATTCATGACTCCTTTAAATATCGTTTATGATTAGCAGTTGTCGCCAAAACACAGCCAAGTTTCTTTGTTTTTTTTCGTTATGCCCCTACCTCTATGGTACCGTTCTCTTTGCAGGCCTGCGCCACCTGCTCAGCGACATTCTACCAGCCTTTCGCGCCGGTTCCGCCGTTGTTTGAACACCTCTGGTGCCACAAGTAAAGTACAAAGGCTGTGTGCTTGATTGACAGAGACCGGGCATGTGTGTGTCTTCATCTCGTCTCGTCTTAAGTGCTGCTGTATTTTCCATCTAGGACAAAGGATAGCATGAAACATGAATTAATCTACATGCTAATATAAATGCAGAAATAAACCAATTCAAGCGGTTCTGTTTGTGTACTGTATGGAATTAGGTAAATAAATACTGCTGAACAAAACTATAGTATTCTGTTGAACATGAATCTTCACTGCATTTATTGGCCTCAAGGGCGCTAATTCAAGCGGTTCTGTTTGTGTACTGTATGGAATTAGGTAATTAAATACTGCTGAACAAAACTATAGTCTTCTGTTGAACATGAATCTTCACTGCATTTATAGGCCTCAAGGGCGCTAATTCAAGCGGTTCTGTTTGTGTACTGTATGGAATTAGGTAATTAAATACTGCTGAACAAAACTATAGTCTTCTGTTGAACATGAATCTTCACTGCATTTATAGGCCTCAAGGGCGCTAATTCAAGCGGTTCTGTTTGTGTACTGTATGGAATTAGGTAATTAAATACTGCTGAACAAAACTATAGTCTTCTGTTGAACATGAATCTTCACTGCATTTATAGGCCTCAAGGGCGCTAATTCAAGCGGTTCTGTTTGTGTACTGTATGGAATTAGGTAATTAAATACTGCTGAACAAAACTATAGTCTTCTGTTGAACATGAATCTTCACTGCATTTTTAGGCCTCAATGGCGCTATTCCGCCTGAAATGCATCTGCCCCAGCAAGTTTTCTTTTTAAGGTGCGTGCAAACGTCCGCGAGTTTTAACGCGATAGCGTTAAACAGCTCGTTTCGCAGAAATTCCGGCGTCGGCGTCGGCGTCGTTGTTTGTGAGCGAAAAATCATCATCTTGTCCGTGACCGAAAAATCGAGAAAGATGCAAATAAAATAAATAATAAAAATTTCCGGGTCCGAGTGAGGATCGAACCCGGGTTGTCTGCGTGGCAAGCAGGTGTTCTACCACACAGCCATGCCCCTGCTTGGAAATACTGTGCAAATAACTGCCTATGCTTGGAAATGCTGTGAAAATAACTCCCATGCTTCCCAAACGCAAGCGTCCTTTATATAGGCGTCGCAATATAACATGTAATATCCCAGGAATATTGTGTGGTACAAGCGTAAATTGCCATCGGGTGTCAGAATATGTGACTATCATAACGATTCCATAGTTTAAAGGCAGCCACCCATTACAAACGGCACACACCTTACTGCGCGTATTGCCCTTAACACCACGTAGTGGGTGCATTGCAAGTTCGAAAACATTTCCCACATTTGCCGCGCATAATTTCTCCTCGTTTAAACCATACTACCCATTACATAGTATGCACTAAGTGATTGAAGTAGGCACTAGGGACGGGATATCGCTATCGCGTTCAACTCTTAAAGGCGAAGCTTAAGGGTCCCCCCAATTTTTATATTTTTCTGTGACATAGGTATCACAATTATTAACGCGATAGCGTTAAATAGCTCGTTTCGCAGAAATTTCGGCGTCGGCGTGAGTGTCGGCGTCGTTTGGTTGTGAGCGAAAAATCACCATCTTGTCCGTGACCGAATAATCGAGAAAGATGCAAATAAAATAAATAATAAAAATTTCCGGGTCTGAGTTAGGATCGAACCCGGGCCGTCTGCGTGGGAAGAAGGTGTTCTACCACAAAGCCCCACCTCTGCTTGAAAAAACAGTGAAAATAACTTTCATGCTTTACAAACGCAAGCGTCCTTTATATAGGCGTCGCAACATAACATGTAATAACCCAGGAATATTGCGTGGTACAAGCGTACATTGACATCGGGCGTCGGAATATGTGACTATCATAACGATTTCGTAGTTTAAAGCCGGCCACCCATTACAAACGGCAAACACCTTACTGCGCGTATTCCCTTAACACCACGCGGTGGTTGCACAGCAAGTATGCACTAAATGGTTGATGTAGGCACTCGGGACAGGATATTGCTATCACGTTCAACTCTTAAAGGCGAAGATTAAGCGTCCCCCCAATTTTTTGCGTCAACATCGCTGCAATCTTACCCTATTCTCAGTCCCTTCCTGAAGCTACCATACCTGAAGACTGGAAAGTAGCCAAGGTAACCCCAGTATTCAAATCAGGAGACCGTTCAAACACATCTAATTATCACCCTATTTCACTGACATGCATTGCCTGCAAAATCCTAGAGCATATTATTTATTCGCACGTTGCGCACCACCTCGATGATAACGGCTTTTTCTTCAAAAATCAACATGGCTTCCGAACTGGTCTGTCCTGCGAAACACAGCTCTTCGAATTCATTACTGACCTCGAATTAAACATATATTGTCTGTTTAAAACTGACGTCATATACATAGATTTCTCTAAAGCCTTCGATCGCGTAGCTCATCAGCGACTAATAAACAAACTCTGCTGTCTTAACTTGGACCCTTTAACCCTGTCATGGATCAGATGCTTCCTAGCAGATCGATCCCAGTTTACTGACATTGCCGGTCTTCGTTCCACTACAGCTTCCGATAAATCCGATGTCCCTCAGGGGTCCATGCTCGGCCCCTTACTCTTTTTGATTTATGTAAATGATCTACCATTAGGAATTTCATCATCCATTGGATTATTCGCGGACTATTGCGTCCTGTATCGCCGAATAACCAACACCATCGATCATGAAATTCTTCAAAATGACCTGTGCTTAATTGAAAGCTGGTGTTCACTCTGGATGATGCAGACTAACGTTACCAAATGCAAAATCATGCGCGCATCTCGCAAGCAGTCCAACTCAGAATACGTCTACCATTTTAACTCAACTAACTTAGCATGTGTCGACAGATACCGATATCTTGGTGTACTAATTTTTTACACTCTCTCGTGGTCGGATCATATCACACACTTAGTCGCTGATGCATCAAAGAAACTTGGTTACATAAGAAGAGGATTATTCCTATCCCCCCCCTGCAGTCCGTAAAATAGCGTACGTAACCTTCGTTCGTACGAAGCTTGAATATGCGTCGTCTATTTGGAGCCCACACCAAACCAACTTTCTCGACTCTGTTTCACAAACTGTATTATTGTTTTCCTCATTTACATGGTTCTCTGCTACTTCCTCCCACCCGCTATTCTCGTCGCCTATTTAATTCCAGAAGCCTCCAACGACTTTTTGGTAGGACCACTGCATTCAACAAATCATTTCTTCCTGTCGTCATCCAGGAATGGAATAACTTACCGGAAGCCATCGTCTCAGAGCGGGACTCATGCCTATTCAAACAGCTACTAACAGATAATTTACATTTGAAAACACATTAAACACTCCACTTTTCTTGCTGTATTTTGAATTTTCTATAACTACATTTTGTGTGCGCATGTTTTCGGATACCGCGATACTATTGCCTGTATATTTTTACTACTGTGTTTTTTTCTTCTTTTTCTTTTGTATCTAGTGATGTGGTTTTACTGTTTGTTTCAATTCCCCCCCCTTATGTAATGCCCCATTGGGGTCCTTAAGGGTCAAATAAATGATAAATGATGATGAGTTTTATGTTGACGACTATGCTAAACATATATTGCGCAATAGCTTTGTTTAGAATAACATACCTAAAACGATCTCAAAACAAAGAGCGTGAGAATAACCTCTGAGGTAATATACCTCAGAGGTTATTCTCACGCTCTTTGTTTTGTGTTGCTCTTTGTATTGAGCAGGCCTGGTCAATAAGGCAGGCGTTGCTCCCTCGAATGATGAAAATGTAAAGTCATCTACGTGTCGAAATTCAACCACGAACGTTTCAAAAAAAGCTTATAGCACAAATTTGCGACTATCATAATTAGTACTGCACGAATGCAATACCCCTTTACTCTGAGCACATCCTGCAGACAATATTAGATGTTTAAAGTGGTATTGCAATGCATGCTGCAAGACGCATTCTTTTCGTCGTGCTTAGTGCACTGATTGCTTCCTTCCGGAGAAGCAATTGTGCAAAACACAATTTTCGCGCTCCATTGACGGAGGACTCCTCGAAACTGCTGCCATCCTAAGAAATAGTGTCGTTTTTATAGGCCCAGCAAATCCATCTGTAAAATTCCTAAAATGCAAAATTTGAATTATGAAAGGGCATAGATGCTCAATTTATTTATTTATTTTGTTTATTTGTTTATTTACCGTACCTTACAGGGTCCTCGAGGGGCATTGTGTAAGGGGGGGCAGTACAGAATACACGTGAGTGATATATATTATCATGTGGTCGTGACTTCGACGAAGTCAGCATTCAGCGTTTCCAAGTTGAAGAAGAACCACCTTATTTTTGCTCACAGAACAAGATTCCTCCTGGTGTTCCTCGCACCTGGTGTACTGACGGCGTCGTTTCCTGGGCCTGGGTCGGGTGGCAGTATCCTAATTAAGTTGAGAGCTTGGTTTGTTTTGATTTGCTGGTTCCTTTTGGGGGTGGAATTGATATTTTCTGAGTGCAAGCGAGTCAGACTATCTCGATATCTGTGTCTTCGCCTGGTCAAGGGCAATCCCCTTGGCTAACCTTTATACCGGCCAAAGATTGGCCGATGGATTCCTTTTTATGCAGTGGAGTCAAGAATGTCCCTGTGGCTATGGTACCGACCATAGGAGGTACTATCCCGATGAAGAATCCGAAGGCGATTCAAGTGGAGTTTCGGAATCCCACTTCTCACTTGCAGAAGATCACAGCGGTCCGCCAATTTGGTCGGGGTGGTATCCTGTGCTGCTCTCCAGATCAGGATTGCGTCCGAGAGCTTCTGAATTGTTCCGAGTTCGCAGCGCATCCGGTGAGCCCGTTTATTCCAGCACATCTTGCAAGTACGAAAGGAATAGTCCGCAGGGTAGACACGAGCCGGACACCTGCAGAAATTCTGTAGTTATTTTCGGTAGCAGGCGCAGTCTCAGTCTATAGGTGCACCCGACTGATCGATAATAGGAAATCACCGAGCGAATCGGTGATAGTGACTTTTGCACGTGCAATAAGGCCATCAGAGATTAAGGCCTGGCCCCTTATATACAAGGTAGAGTCACTATCCAAGACCTCTGCAGTGTTTGAAGTGTTGGCGCTATTGTCACAGCGTAAAAGAGTGCAGATCAGGTGCTAGATGCCATCGGTGCGGAGAAAATCATGACAGCCACGAGTGCAATTCTGAAGAAGAGAAGTGCTGCTTGTGCAATGGAACGCACCCGGCAGACTCTTCAGACTGTGTGGCAAAAGAACGAGAACTGAGTGTACTGGAAATTGTGGAACGCAGGTGTTGCTCCCGGAGGGATGCAGTTGCAGAACTTAAGGAAAGATCGAAAGGCTATGTAGGCGTAACAGCTCGTCATGCCGCTGCTATGGATGCATCATTTGCAACAACTATCGCAGAGGCCATAGAGAGTGCTACAGAAAAGGTAATGGAACGTCTCGCCAACAATCTTATTGAAGCCGTAGCACAAATGCTTTCAAATCAGTTGACACAGATGACCGGTACAGTGTCTATGAAAAGCCACGATTGTGATGATTTATTGGTTTCAAAGTGCACAGATATAGAAAAAACGACTGCTCAGCAGCGATCCGTGTCTCCACAAGCTGGACCTTCCAAGAAGGTAGTGGAGGCTGATCCAGAACATATAACGGATGATTCTGAAGACTTTACAGAAAGGGACACGAAATCTCAAATGTCGCTGAAGCGCACGAACTCCCCCTTCAAAAGTTTCTCCCCAAAAGTCGAAATCCAAAAGTACCAGTCAAAGAAGGACTTCTTAGAGAACCTAGCGAAGCAAGACTTCTTGAAAAAAGACATCTTGGATCAAGCAGTTTCTGATACTGTTCTAGCGTCAAAATAGGCTCCCTGAAAATCTTGCGGTGGAATTGCCAATGAATATGGTCGGCAACCACTGATTTGTCATATATTTGTTCGCACCTTTCCTCAGACATAATTGCTATTCAAGAAACCTGGCTTGCAGATGGACAGAAGTTTTAATTAGGAAATTACAGAGTATTTCGTTTGGATCGGCCTGGCAGAGGTGCTGGACCGGCATTTTTAATATAAAATAAGTTTAGTCACAGAGCCAAAATATCGTATCAGTGTATGGCGACTGATTATGAAATTTTGTTGTTAGATATAACATTGCCAAACTGCTCTCCTTTTTATTTTGTTAATGCATACTTCCCGACAGGACTACAGGACACGAGACGCCTAGATATCACGATAGCCTCCTGCAGAAAGGATATATTACTGACTGGGGATTTCAATTCTCACCACGTGTCTTGGGGTTTTAGAACAGATATAAGCGGAAGACGCTTGTGGGAATGGACTTTAGGCAATAATTTATCTTTTTTCAATACAGGAGATGCTACATTTGTCAGAGGTCAATCTAAGTCAGCTATAGATTTGAATTTTTCCAGCTTCTCCTTAAGTATATCCTCGTGGAATATTTTAGACTGCGCTTCAAACAGTGACCACCTTCCTATCAGTTTCGAAATTAACTACCCGGGGATATCTCTAACCGGAAAGGTTGGCTGATTCGAAATTATGGTAAATTACAAAAAGACTTAAAGGCTACCTTGATTCTTCGCAAGGACATGCAGGAAGATATTAGGGCGATGAGCCTGTGTGCGGTATGGAAAAGAGCATTAAAAAATTCAACTTTTGCATTGAACTCGTCCACGGAGGATCTTTTAGCCCATGGTGGAATGCAGAATGTATGAGGGGTTATGGAAAACGAAGAGTTGCGTGGAAACAACTTCTACTCCACCAGTCCCCCCAAAAATTAGTTTGACTACAAATATATGGCCGCAGATTTTAAGCGCACTGTACGCAAAGTGAAAGGTGACTATGATATTGTTACGGAGATAAAGTGAAGGAAGACGAAGAGCGAGAGAAGCTGACTGGCGCGCGAGTGTCTTGGTCAGCCATCGTGACTCTTGCCTGTGTTTTCCCAGTAAATACATCTTCTACATACGCAACCACCCCGTAACATATTGGTGGAGGTGCTGGGTACAACAGCAGGCAACGGAGCTCCGCAGCGGACGTCGCATCGCTTTTCCAGTCATGACCAACGTTGAGCCCTCCGCGTCAACGTCGCCGCCGTCTCCATCAAACGCGCTTCCACCGTACGTTTTCGTACCACCTAAGGATCCCGGCACATTCTGCGGGACCGATGGCGTCGACGTCGAAGACTGGTTGGCCATGTTTGAACGCGTGAGTGTACCGAACAGATGGGACCCCACACTTCAGTTGGCTAATGTGTTGTTTTACTTGAGAGGCACGGCCAAAGTGTGGTATGAAAACAACGAAGAAGAACTCACTAGCTGGGACCGATGCAAAGAAAAGATGCGAGAGGTATTTGGCAAACCTGCCGGCCGCAAGATCGCCGCCAAAAAGGAATTGGCCTGCCGTGCCCAGTCTTCGACGGAGTCATACCTCGCATACATTCAGGACGTGCTGGCTCTCTGTCGCAAGGCCGACAATGACATGACGGAAAGCGAGAAGGTCGGGCATGTGCTGAAGGGGATCGCCGACGACGCATTCAATCTCCTAATGTGCAAGGGTTGTTCCACCGTGGACGCGATCGTCAAGGAGTGTCGTCAGTTCGAGCAAGCGAAAAGCCGCCGCATACTGCAACCGTTCGCTAGACTCCTAAACACCGCTGCAACGTCGACTTGTGAAGACCAGCCCGCACAACAACGTCCATTACCACCGGAAGACCTGACACGAATTGTTCGTCGTGAACTGGAGGCAATGGCTCCCTCGGCGTTCTATTCGCGCAGCACCGATGCCACCCCTGTTACTGTTCCTCTAGTTCAAGCCATCGTTCGCCAGGAACTTGAAAATATCGGAGTGCATGCCGTGTGCTCTGTCGCCGCGCCCAGAGTAAGCGAACGCCCTTTTGCTATGTCCTCCTCAAACCGACAGTTTTCTCCACGTTCTCGCAACCCGGCTGAGTGGAGAACTGCAGATGACCGCCCTATATGTTTCAACTGCCACCGCGTTGGACATATCGCTCGTTACTGCCGCAGCACATGGTCGTCGGCACCTCGCTCAACGCCGAATAGGACCCGATTCTACGGTACCGCCCACGACTTTTCACCTGCTCCCGAGCCCAACGCCGTTGACAATTCTGCTCGGAACACTTGGTACAGTCGCTCGCCTTCACCTCGTGCGCACCAATCTCGTTCGCAGCAAACACGTCGCCCATCGTCCCTTTCGCCGCAGCCACGACGCCCGTCGCCCTCCGTGGCTTTCGGCCGCACATCGGAAAACTAAGAAATGCAGCCCCCGGAGGTGGTGCTGCATTGACGACTACTGCAGCAAATCCTCTCTCCGTACCCACCAGACGAAGTGTAATAGACGTTGAAGTAGACGGCGTACCTGTCCAAGCACTTGTCGACACTGGTGCAAACATATCGGTTATGAGTGCCAGCCTACGCTCGCATTTAAAGAAAGTCCTGACACCAGCAGCTACACAAATGCTCCGTGTGGCCGATGGCGGCACGCCGATGGTTCTCGGTATGTGTACTGCCCGCTTGAGTATAGTCGACCAGCTCACTTCCGTTCTCTTCGCCGTGATTGACCGCTGCCCGTTTGACGTTATCCTTGGCCTGGACTTCTTGTCCAATCATTCTGCTCTGATCGATTGTGCTACCGGCGTCCTTCAGCTAGAACTGCCTCAGCTCGTCGCTGCGCCCAACCCTACCACGCCGCGCCTGTGCTCTATTCAAGATTTGCGTCTGTCACCTCAGGCAGCCACCTACGTCGTTTTGACCGCACAGCCGCAGGTTCCCGATGGTGAATATGTTCTCGTTCCCCTCGTCGACGTCCTTTTGAGCCGCAACGTTGCCGTCCCACATACGCTTGTGACTGTCACCGACAACCGTACCTCGCTCCCACTTTTAAATTTCAGCTTGTGCCCACAAGTGCTTCCCCGTGGCATGTTCTTGGCCAACATATCTAGTGCCGACGAATCTGAAATTGCAGCTCTCGCCGCCGAGACTGATTTACTGCCCTCTACTGCAGCTAACAGCACCTGTTACCTGCCGGATGATTTCTCAAAGATGATTGCACCCGATCTCAACCCTGCACAGGCCAATGACATCCGTCGCCTTCTCATTTCATACAGCGACATTTTCGATTTTGACGACAGACCTCTAGGGCAAACATCCGTCGTTCAGCACCGTATAAACACTGGTGACGCCAGCCCTATTCGACGGCGCCCCTATCGGGTCTCCCATACTGAGCGCAGGGTTATCCAAACGGAAGTCGACAAAATGCTCAGCAAAGGTGTCATCGAACCATCAGATAGTCCTTGGGCCTCCCCTGTCGTCCTTGTCAAGAAAAAGACGGTAGCTGGCGCTTCTGCGTTGACTATCGCCATTTAAATAAGATCACGCGAAAAGACGTATACCCGCTTCCGCGCATCGATGACGCGTTGGACTGCCTGCACGGAGCTACATACTTCTCGTCCATTGATCTTCGGTCCGGCTACTGGCAGATTTCTGTCGATGCAATGGACCGTGAGAAGACGGCCTTCATAACACCTGATGGTTTATACCAGTTTAAGGTCATGCCATTTGGCCTATGCAACGCTCCTGCGACATTCGAACGGATGATGGACTCTCTACTGCGTGGTTACAAGTGGTCTACTTGTCTTTGTTACCTGGATGATGTGATTGTTTTTTCTTCCACCTTCGACAGCCATCTGACCCGTCTCGCTGCAATTCTTGCAGTTTTCAGAAAAGCCGGGCTTCAACTCAATCCCACGAAATGCCAATTTGGCCGCCGTCAAATTACCGTGCTGGGCCATCTTGTAAACGCTGACGGCGTCCAACCTGATCCCGAAAAGATCCGCGCCGTTCGCAGCTTTCCTCTGCCCCGCTCTACTTCTGACGTCCGGAGCTTCATCGGCCTATGCTCTTACTTTCGTCGTTTTGTGAAAAACTTCGCCGACGTTGCTAGGCCACTGACAGACCTGCTGAAGAAGGATGCCACATTCTCATGGGGCCCTGAGCAGGCTCAAGCTTTCACCGCTCTCATCGGCTTCCTAACTACGCCTCCCATACTTGCCCACTTTAATCCATCTGCTCCCACGGAGGTCCGAACTGACGCAAGTGGGCACGGTATCGGCGCAGTTCTCGCTCAACGGCATCACGGTAGACAGTGCGTAATAGCTTACGCCAGTCGCCTGCTCTCTCCCCCCTGAGAAAAATTATTCCATCACTGAGAGAGAGTGTTTGGCTTTAGTTTGGGCCGTCGCCAAGTTCCGGCCATATTTATTTGGCCGCATGTTCACCGTCGTTACAGACCACCACGCCCTCTGCTGGCTCACTTCTCTGAAGGACCCGACCGGACGTCTTGGTCGCTGGGCTTTGCGGCTCCAGGAATTTTCATTTAGCGTCACCTACAAATCTGGCCGTTTGCACACGGACGCAGACTGTCTTTTTCGTCATCCGGTGGATCCTCCTGATCCCATTGCGCATGACCCGGACAGCTGCGTAATGGCGTTTACTGACATCACCGACATGCGCACCGAGCAACGGCAGGATGAGTCCGTGCGCGCTATCATCGACGCCGTCCAGTCTGGCAGCCACGATGCCGAATTCCGTATGTTCGTGCTGCATGACGGCATCCTCTACCGTCGCAACATCAGCATTGAAGGCCCAGAGCTGCTGCTTGTCGTTCCCCGTCATCTACGACCCGTCATACTCGAACAACTTCACGACGCACCGACGGCGGGACATCTCGGAGTTTCACGCACATACGACCGCGTGCGACGTCGGTTCTTCTGGCCTGGACTGTACCGCTCCGTGCGTCGATATGTCGCGACTTGCGACCTATGGCAACGCGGGAAAAGACCTCCGTTGCCGCCAGCTGGATATCTCCACCCAATTGAAGTCCCCTCTGAACCATTTTATCGCGTGGGCCTTGACCTGCTTGGGCCTTTTGCGACGACGACTCGGGGAAATAAGTGGATCGCCGTCGCCACGGATTACGCGACACGTTACGCGATAACAAAAGCCATGGAAACTAGTTGCGCCACTGACGTCGCGGATTTTCTCCTTCACGACGTCATCCTCATCCATGGTGCACCTCGACAGCAGCTTACGGACCGCGGCCGCTCTTTCTTGTCCAGAGTTGTCGACGACCTCCTTCGATCTTGTGCCACACAGCACAAGCTGTCTACCGCCTACCACCCACAAACAAGTGGTCTAACTGAACGTCTCAACCGCACACTCACAGAGATGCTTTCGATGTACGTCTCTGAAGATCATCGGGACTGGGACGCCACGTTGGCCTATGTGACTTTTGCGTATAATTCCTCTCGACATGACACCGCGGGATTCTCACCTTTTTATCTTTTGTATGGTCGCGACCCTACATTCCCGTTTGAAACCGTCTTGCCTCCCGTGCCATCTGCTACCATATACGCTCGTGAAGCCATCGACCGGGCTCACGTGGCTCGTCAAGTCGCCCGATCTCGCCTCGCCAGGTCGCAGGATATGCAAAAAGTCCGCCATGATCAGCGGCATCGTAATATGAAGTTTGCCCCAGGTGACTGGGTGCTCCTCTCGTCACCATGTCGCCGTGTAGGCCTCTCCGAGAAACTCTTGCCCCGCTACGCAGGACCCTACCAAGTGTTGCGTCAAGTTAGCGATGTGAACTATGGGATAGCGCCATTGCACTTTGATACGTCACAGAGTTCGGCACCTGTTGACATTGTGCATGTTTCGCGGCTGAAACCCTACTTCTCTCGTACTTCTTCTCCGGAGTTGCGCCGAGACGGCGCTTCAACGCCCGGGGGTCCTGTTACGGAGATAAAGTGAAGGAAGACGAAGAGCGAGAGAAGCTGACTGGCTCGCGAGTGTCTTGGTCAGCCATCGTGACTCTTGCCTGTGTTTTCCCAGTAAATACATCTTCTACATACGCAACCACCCCGTAACAATATTAACAAATTTAATTACCTTTCTAAGTCAAAAGATAACAAGGCGCTTTTTAGATTTTTACGCTCTAGATAATTCGTACCACCATCGGAAAATATTTATTCGACAATTCTCTCTCCTCGCGAACTCTCTCAATTATTAGAAAATATCGCTAAAGGATTAGAAGATAGGTTCACGTCAATTTAGCCTATGCACGTTGTAAACCCAATGGCAGGCGAGGAATTCAGTGAGGTTACATTAACAGAACTGGCGGATGTAGTAAGGAATTTACCTTCTGCAGCACCAGGGCCAGATGGGCTGACCACTACAATAATCAAAGTGTTGTACAAAATTTCCCCAACTGAAATCCGTAACATGGTTCATTATTCGTTGAAAAATTCTTGGATACCCGTAGACTAGAAGCTTTCCAAAATAATTCCGATAATTATAAAACAGGGAGCCGGGTTTATGCTTGACAATATGAGGCCAATTGCACTCACGTCTAACCTGATTAAACTGATAGAAATTGTTTTGAATGCACGAATAATAAAATATATTGATGATCACTCATTACTCAACCCGAGTCAGATTGGCTTCAGATCTGGGTCCTCCATATTGGAGAGTCGCATACAGCTGGTTAGGCGCCGACGAGAATATTGTGCGACAGTGACCCTAGATTCAGCGATGGCGTACGATAAGGTGGATCATATAATTCTGATACAACTGATGAAACGTTACCAATTTCCAATCTACATAACAGCATGGGTTGCAGGGTTTTAAGGGAAAGAGAATTTTATTGCTTTCAAGGGGGGTTGTTCTTCAAGCAGGTATAAACAGAAACGCGGTGTTCCACAGGGGGCAGTGCTATCACCCGTTTTGTTCAATATTTTCATGAGCTCCATTCCGACTCATCGCGATATTCGATTATAAGCGTATGCGGACGACATTGCTTTCTTCGAATCAATTAGTGATCTGCACTCCCTTTACCAGACATTACAAAGTTATATAAATATGTTAGAAGCATGGCTTGTGGATATTCATATGACGTTAAACGTCAACAAAAGCACGCTTCTCGCATTTTCGTTTAGGAACCCGGTCAAAATCTCGCTAATGTATGGTCAAGAAACCATTCCCCAAGTTGATTCCTTTAAATGCTTAGGCATTATATATAACGTAACATTGAATTGGAGAAGTCACATTGAACAAGTTGGCTCTAAGGCAACAAGAGCTATCGGGTAGCTGCGTAAGCTTGCAAACAGGAAAACGGGGTTGCGAAGAAATACATTGATAATGATTTATAAAATGTACGTACGGCCTATTATGGAATTCGGGTGCGTATTATTTTCTGGGAGTGCGATTTATAAAATGAGACCCTTAATACTAATAGAAAGGGAAGCGCTGCGATTGTGCATGGGGCTTCCCAAGTATGTGGCAAATAATGTGTTGTATATCGAAGCGCGAATTCCATCTTTGATGAATAGATTCAAAATACTTACAGTTCAAACATTTTTGAACATATATGATTCGCCTCAGAGTCCGTTATTTTACGTTTTTATGAAAGATCCGAGTTTATTTTTTTGAAAAACAGTGGTAGTGATTACACACCACACAGATTATATTCGCTCAGGCGCTGCTAGAACCATTGAAAGTAAAAATAAAGGTATTAGCTCAACACGCACAATTCATTCAAATCTTCACATTCAATCTGATAATATTTTTCCTCCGAAAGCGATACAAATGCCATCTCGGTATTTATATGATCAGCTCCAAGATTACATTGAGCACTTGACAATCAAAAATATAATTGCGACTGATGCATCCGTATTAAACGAAAAGGCTGGGGTAGGCATCTTCTCTCCTTCTCTTGACTGGTCTTTTCCTGTTCGACTACCACATTACACACCTATAATCATTGCAGAATTGTTTGCAATCGTGCTGGCTCTACGAAAACTTCCTTCAATCGAATCAGAAGCAGTCATAATTACAGATGCTCTTTCAGTATGTTCTGCGCTTTCTTTGGCAACAAACTTATCGCTCAGTAATATGTTTCATCAGTTAATACCGGCAAATTTGCGAAAAATTAAGTTCCGATGGGTACCAGGCCACTGCGGATTATATATGAATGAGACGGCGGACTCATTAGCCAAAATATCTCTAAGCGGACCCATAACACCAGTATACCCGATATGGCTTACGCGACCGCAATAAGATTTCGAAATGCGTGTCGCAATAATGAAATATGAAACTTTACATTGGATCAATTCAGCGACTTCGACCTCTAAGATTTTGCTGGAATAAGCAGTGGTGTGTATCACGGCAATTAGAAGACCCTTTCACCAGACTACGCTGCAGAATACCTCAGTTGAGTTATTACTTACCCAAAGCTGGACTCAGTGCATCACCGTTATGTCAGTTTTGCGGCGAAATAGAGACAATAGAACATTTCTTTTTATTCTGTCACCGGTATTCTACACAGAGAAAAAGATACTTCGTCGCTCCCCTTCAAAAGTTAGGATTACAAATCAATGCTTCGCTAATTTTATCATTTGGTGGAATTACATTAGGTTATACCCACAGGGAGGTTTCACTCTGCGGTGTTCGTTTACATACATGAAACAAAAAGAATACCAGGCTAGGGTATATTGGCTTATTTTCATTATTAATTATAACCTGTCATTACTATCATCAAACATCCCATATGATAGTCTGACGGTTTGCGATACAGAATTTTCATTGCTTAGGTATGTTTTTTTTTCTTCTTTTTAGTCTAAAGTTACAGCATTTATTTGTAGTTTTATAGGTATTAAACTCGAAGATCCTGCCGCCTGGTTCTTGGCCCATCCCCCCTTTGTGGGTAAGAGCCATCAGCAAGAGATCATCATCATCATCATCATCATCATCATCACAGATGGTAAGTTCATATGGGTGGAGCCCCTATTCTAGGGCCCTACTGGCTTCTGCGGCTCGCTGGGCCTGGTGGAGGGTTGCCAGCTGGCTTCCCAAGTCTACTTCGGAGAGCCGCGCCTCCCACAACCAGTTTGCGAGTGTCTTTCACTAGCGGCCAGACGGCGCCCACTGGGCGCTTCTGGCTTGCGTATGTGATTTGTTGGAGTGTTAGTGTGTCTTCACAACATGGGCATTTTTTTTCGTGTCTCTCGGCGTACATCTTGTGTAGTCTGTGCAAGTGACGGAATGTGTTGGTCTGCAGTGGGTGGCAGTCCCTCGCCTGACCCCTATTGAGCTTGGGGTGGGGAGTAGCCTTGGATCGTCGTGCGAACCTTTGAAACTCTAGAATTTCGCGTGGCGTGCCGGGTGTGGGGGGCGTTCGTTGGGGCGGAGTGTTCCGTGGCCCGGCTTGTCATGTCTCGAGCCAGGCGGTCCACCCGTTCGTTGCCGTCCAGTCCGACATGTGCCGGGCACCAGGTTATTGCATGGTCCTGTGTGAGGGTCGGTCCCTAGATGCGTAAGACGCTGGCTGGTGAAACTCCCCGCAGGTATAGGCGACATGCGTCCTGCGAGTCTGTGAATATATATGCCGATTGTTCCTTGGCTTCGGCGGCTCGTATGGCCAGGGCGATAGCCGCGGCTTCCGCCGTAGCGATGGATGAGGTGCGCAGTGATGCAGCCGCGATCGTGCATTCCCTATGTGTCGCTACCGCCGCGAAACTGGGGCTCGGTGTTGTCGTGCGCGGGTATTGACTTGCGTCCGCGAAGTACGTGTCTGGGTAGTCCTACCTCCTCAGGAGAGCTGTCGGCCAGGCTTGCCTTCGCTTGCGTAGTACGTAGGGTGCATGTTGCGTGGAATGGAATCTACATGTGTCCGTGTTCGCAGTGCGTGTGGAAGCAGTTCAGTCTCGTCCCCGGAAAATTGCGGCGCCAGGGGGTAGTGCAGGCGTCTCGATAGACAACGTCCTTAGGGCGTCGCGTTCAGGCGCTCTCGCTGAGCGATGATCGTGGCTGCGGCGAGTTCTTCATGGGCGTTGTGCATTCCTAGCTACACTTGGCGCTCCGCGCTGGTGCTCTCAGGAAGGCCTAGCGCCGCCTTACACGCGATTTGAATTAATTGGTCCACCTGGTCGGTCTCGGTGCGGCGCGTGGCTTGGAAGGGTAGCGCGTAAGTTATGCGGCTAATGACAAAGGCGTGCGTCATTCGTAAGCTCTCGGCCTCCGTCATTCCCTCTTTGCCAAGCGCGATCCTGTTGATGAGCGCGGTGATGCTGCGTACCGTGCGCTTGAGTTTAGAGAACGCGATGCAGACGCTGCTCGTTTCTTGGACGTGCACCCCAAGAACCCGAATGTTTGGTGTCCTCATGACGGGTTCGCCATCGAGAAAGAGTTGCAGGGTCAGTGCTCCATTCGCGTGTGTGTTTTTTGGTCTGATGTGTAGGCAGGCCGACTTGGAAGGGGCGCATTTCATGCCTGCTTCTTTTGTAAAGGCCTGGACAGTGTCAATGGCCCTTTTGAGGGTGCCTTGTCGGTCGCCGTATGATCCTCTAGTGGCCCATAGCCTGATGTGATCCGCGTATGTGGCGCATCCGAGATCGTGGTGTTTCTCCAGTTGTAGGGCCAGCTTTCGTAGGCCGACATTGAAAAGGAGCGGTGATAGTATCGAGCCTTGAGGGATGCCTCGTCCCGGTAGGTCGCATGGGAGGGAGCGTTTCCTACCGATACCAACACCGGCCGTACGGTTGCCCAAGAAGTCTTGCACATAGCAATATAGGCTACCTCCACACCCGACGTCGTTAAGCCCCTAAAGAATGGTGGAGTGCGAGATAGTGTCAAATGCTGTTTGGATATCGAGTGCGAGCAAGATTCTGTCCGTACGGCCGGATGGTAGGTTGAGGACTTCATCTCTTAGCATTAGGAAGACGTCCCGGGCTGATACTCTTCTCCTGAAGCCGAACATTGTGTATGGGAGCAGATCGTTTTGCTCCATTTAGGTCTCTCACTCTGTTCAGAACTACTCTCTCGACACTCTCCCCAGGCATGATGTTAGCGAGATGGGCCGTAGTTGTCGTAGTTCGTGCGGTTTACCCGGCTTCGGTATCCGAATTACGTTCATCGTTTTTCATTCCCGGGGTAGCCGACCATTGGGTTTCCATACCGTGTCGTTAAAGAAATTTGTTAAATGTTGGATGGTCGCATCACTCAGATTTCTCAGCATCGCGTTGGCAATCTGATCGGGGCCAGATGCCGTGCTTTTCTTCAATGTCTGAGTAGTGGCGTAGAGTTCTGCGAAAGTGATGGGGGGATTCAAGATCTCCGTTTGCTTGGCCGTGATAGTCTCTGGGGCTGGGTGAGGGAGTCTGTGCTTCGCCAGTGTAGGTATTCTTAAGCAGTTGGATGAGCTCGTCTTCCGTACATGAGTATTCTCTGATGAGTTTTCTCATGAAATTATAATTATTTGTTTCCGTACGCGTCCTCGATGGGTCTAGCATGCAACGAAGAACAGCCCAGCTCTTTTTGGTGCTATGGGTGCCTCGTACAGACCCGCAGAAATTTCGCCAGTTGTTATTGAGCTCTCTGGCATAGGTATTTGCTTCTTCTGCCAATTGGCCTATCCGGTGACGTAGTTTGCGGTTGTCCCTTACAAAAATCCCATATCTTGTCTTATATAAAAAATCCATATATGGGTATATTAAAAATTGGGCAGATATGTACCTATAAGGTCATATATGACATATATGGCTTTAGATGGCCATATCTGCCCAATTTTTAATATACCCATATATGAATTTATATGGCCATATCTGCCCAATTTTTAATTTACCCATATATGGCTTTATATGGCCATATCTGGGGAAGTTTTATATGCCCACATATGGGATCTTTATATAATGTCATATATGGGCATATCTGGGCAGTTTCAAACATATAAAGATAGGGACCTAGAGCTCCTATATGGTTTACATTTGAGGAACAGTGCTGCCATCAAATAGGCTATGTTTCACTGTACTTATTGAGAGTTTGTTGGCGTCAGCCACCTGGAATGGTTCCTAGCACTACTTGTATTAGACGCTTTACACAGCCACCGAGCCTATTCCCAGAGAAAACTAGTGTGGGAATCTCACACAGAACGTGTCATTCCAGGAAAGATCATATTGATTTATGCAGCTGGTTTATGCAACCACATGAAGTGATGTTCATGATATAATTCGAATTCATTAGATGCATACTGCCTTAGCTTCAGAGACATTATATAAATAAGTCTTAATTAAAACGCTAATGACCCACATGAGTTGCTGGGATAGACTCGGGCTGTTTAAATATATTGCGCAGCTGCAAAAAAAAAACAAAACATGATAACACTTGACAATGGACAAGCTGATAACTTTCAGCTTGTCCGCCATGCACCCAACCGCTTCGCCTTGGAAGTAGCAGTTTCACGCTCCATGTGAACTT
This sequence comes from Rhipicephalus appendiculatus, assembly GCA_030522465.1. Lineage (NCBI taxonomy): Eukaryota > Metazoa > Arthropoda > Arachnida > Ixodida > Ixodidae > Rhipicephalus > Rhipicephalus appendiculatus. Next base: position 39,652 of record JALIZH010011028.1, read on the forward strand.
GAACCATCTGAAATAAACCAAAAGCCAATTTTATGTGAGCCAAAATTTTCACGCAGGACACAAATACTGAAATCAATTGACAACGGAACCGTTATTAGGCGGCTGTGCAACATGCGAAAACTGGTTAGAGCTCTAACAGATATAATACGCTTACCACATTTCAAGCACCAATATTTAAGTGGAATATAAATGACATGAGTAGCATAGTTACTGAGCTATAGCAGGTACGAAAATTTTGCATGCATTACAATAGATTGCTCAACCAAAACCGTGTTTGTAGCACTCGTAACAACAGTAACGCAATCAACAAAGTGGTCACTAAACAGTTCCCATGTAATGTATAGAAAGTGGTGACAGTAATGTACTGCTTTAATGGGAAAGCTCATTTAAAGCTTCAGATATAAAATTTTGCCACAACAGATCATAAGACGTGTCCCTTGTATTCTGAATATTGTATGCATCAAACAACGCATTGGTGTATTAATGGCATGTGCAACAATCTGTTTATGATAGCTGCAGACTTATTTAAAAAGCATGCTGCTCATGTGCGAGGATCGCGAAAATAAATATTACGTGTCAGGGAACGTAAAATTCTGAATGTAAATTCTGCATGCTGCATTTTTTATGATTTAAAAATAGGAGGCATATGCTGCATTTTTTACCAGCTTAAAATCGGGTTTAAGTTACATCTGTGTGCTTTACACAAGTAGGTGCTAGGTTACACAAGTTACACAAGTAGGTGCTTGTGCGTTACACAAGTAGGTGCTTCAATTATTTAGTTAAAGGGGTCGTGAAATGTTTTCCGAAAATTTTAAACTGCGTGTGTATTCAGAATCCTGGCCGTCCATTAAAAAAAGTCACAGCATATCCACGGGGTGAATGATGAAGAGTTTGGGGCGAAGCTCTTGAAGCAATCATGGTTACACCGTGAAATCTTCAGTGGTTTCGCCCAGCAGTAATCAAAGCGATTACTGCTGGGCGGCCTCCTTGGCGCGCACCGTCTCGGGATCCGCGTGACGCCGCGCGCGCTTGGCGGCGGCTTCGCGGGCACGCACCGCCTCGATATCCGCCTGGCGCCGCGCTCGCGTCGCGGCGGCCTCTCGAGCTCGCACCGCGGGATCCTGCCGACGAGCACGAGCCGCTGCGGCGCGGCCTTCCGGACCCGGCGCTCCTCGTCGTCCATGGTCCGCCAAGCAGCACGATCCGGCAAGCGCACTCGTACGGCGACGATCCGGGGAATGAGAGATAGCGGGCGCTGGCCGCCCGGCGCAACCCCGCGCAGCCCGCGCAGCAGCCAATCGGAGAGCAGCTGCACCGCCAACGCCATCTAGCGTACCTTCACCCAACCGCCATATTGTAGGCATGTCTATGGGACAGCGCCCTCTCGGAAACGAGACGAGAAATGGAGATGACGACACAGAATGCGTACAGCGCCATCTAGTATATTGTCACCCAACTGCAGTTTGCATGCATCTCTATGGGACAGCGCCCTCTATTGTACGATAAGGGAACACTACGGGGTACAGAGGATGGATCGACGATCGACAACCGACCAGGTCTAGCTATAAGGAGCTTGTCCCCTATAACTACACCTCGACTCATTTCATCGTCCGAGTTCATTTAATAGCTATAAAAGCACAATATCGATTTCCCAGCTCACATTCCCCTTAACTGTACAGCTGACATCACTTTAAGTCGGCCAATGAAAAGTCTCTGTCGTCGACAAAACATGGCAATGCAGCGATGTTTGCGGTGCCATAATTGACTGAGGTTTGCAGCATTTCATACCGCTTCGATGGCAATGCCGTAACGACGTCACGAACGTTGTTTCCACTTTGATAAGTAGTGCGACACTGTATGACGACACACACGGTAGGCATAGAGAAGACTAAGCCACTGAAAACATGCGGTAAAACATAACCTAACGCAACCAGTAAGAAAAGAAAATTCGGCAGATTCCACGTACCTTGGGAATCGATGTTATGCGAAGCATGCGGAGGGAAGGTGACTGTGTTGTAATATTTTATTGAGCGAAACGTTACGAAATTACACTAACGATATGTACAAATGTTGTACGCACAGACATATGTTCGACAGTCGCATATGTTTTGCATAACAAGTCGTTTATAGTTGCGTAACGCTGCCAACAGCAACATGGGCAGTAGCAACACCAGAAGCGGTAAAGTGATATGTAGCGCTTGTGCTCGCCAGGATGGTAGCCCTGGACGCTGCAACATTTATCAACTTCAGTGGATGGCACTTTACTATAATTGATGTTAACCCGGCGTGACGGCTGTATCATCGGAGTACATATGTAATGTTTATAAAATTGGATAACGAGCACTGCAACAGCAATTGACGTTTCACGAACATTAGGGTCTATTCGAAAAGCAGTAACGAGACCTGGCGTGGCTCTGTGGTAGAATGCTTGATTGCCACGCAGAATGCTTGGGTTCGATTCCTGTTGGGACCCTGACATTTATTATTTGCATTCGTCCGGTCAACGCTGCTGATGACGTCAGCTTTTTAACGCTCTGGCGTTAAACGTACCAATGATTGTCTCGCCGTTTCTGGGTAGTCTAAACTGTCAATCACCTGTGGCACATACCCGTATACCTGTGGCACATACCCGCCCCGTGGTATGTGCCACAGGTTTTGCCCGAAAGAGTTTGACGACGTACGCGACGGGATTGTCATTATTCATGTCACGACCAGCGAGTCATATTCGTCATACCATCTTATTCTCACATACTAATTTTGGTCTACCCCAAGTTAAAGGGGTAATCACGAGATCACCCAGACGTAGCGGCTAGATAGATAGATAGATAGATAGATAGATAGATAGATAGATAGATAGATAGATAGATAGATAGATAGATACGCAGATAGAAACGCTAAAAGTGCCTGCAGTACGCAAAGAAATGCTTCGCATTTAAAACTGGGACGCTGCACCGAGCGAGCGAAGACAACACGTGACAGATCAACCAAAAAACAACCAGATCTTGAATAAATGTGTTCTCTACAGCCATTGATTTCTTGAGCTCAGTACGAGCACACTCGGGCAATGACTGCCGTGAAGTCGGCAGATGTGCCTCCTGCAGGTCAGTGAGGATGCTCTCGCTACTGGACATCTCCGGTTGCGGCGTTTCGAGGTTGGAGTTGGGGGCCAAGAAAATGTTCGTAGTCAAACGGTGGAGCTTTACTCCACTACCATCTATAATGAGCTGAACCTCACCGCACAAGAGGTAGTTGGCACCGACAACCATGCAAGCGTGCAAGTGCTCGAAGACAGGAACGGCGGCAAGGAACATGCTCCCGGTTTCGGTGTGCAGCTGCAAATCCAGTGCACGAACAGGCAACGTGCTCCCGCCGAGGACTCGTAGGGGTGCCGTGGAGGCCGCGTAGGATGTCATTGTCCACGACGGCTACAGACAAGAGATTGCGCCCAGAATGCCACACTTGCAGGATGGCCGATTCTACGGAAGCAAGTGAAGGGCGGCGCTCTGGCACTGGCGCGAGCTCGGCTAGCGTGACGAAAAGGAAAACGAGGCCAGAATAGAACAGCCGCCCCGCAGCAAGGGGACTGTCTCTGACTCTCTCATCCCACTACAATATATATATACATATATATATATATATATATATATATATATATATATATATATATATATATATATATATATATATATATATATCCGGTGCATGATGGCGATGGTGACGGCAACGGCAAAAATCAGCCGAGAGTGTCTATGTAATTCTTATCTTAATAAAGATGAAGGCAATGACGTTCACTATTGCTCGATTGGGCACTGACTCAGAAGTGTATATCTTTAAAGGCATATAAGCTGTCATGGCTATTCGCCAGAAACCATATGCATATGCATATTCGCCAGACACTGGAGTGAAGGTTCATCTCATCATCATTGGCACTATCATTTCCTAAAACTTTGTTCATGATTCCTAGTCCAACGGTCTTGTTCTTATGAAACATGGCCACATCCTTAACTCCTGATATTTTCCAGGTAACACCACTTACAGCGCCTAAAGATGAGACTGCACTAACACAAGAGGAGAGTGTGTCAGGATGGGGATTTGCGCTTTTCCTTGAAGAGCAATTTTAAATCTGAAACCTTTTAACGCGAAAGCGTTAAAGAGCTCGTTTCGCAGAAATTCCGGCGTCGGCGTCAGCGTCGGTGTCGGCGTCGTTGGTTGTGAGCGAAAAATCATCATCTTGTCCGTGACCGAAAAATAATCATCTTGTCCGTGACCGAAAAATCGAGAAAGATGCAAATAAAATAAATAATAAAATTTTTTCGGGTCCCAATGAGGATCGAACCCGGGTCGTCTGCGTGGCAAGCAGGTGTTCTACCACACAGCGATGCCTCTGGTTGGAAATACTGTGAAAATAACTTCATCTGCTTGGAAATGCAGTGAAAATAACTTCCATGCTTCGCAAACGCAAGCGTCCTTTATATAGGCGTCGCAATATAACATGTAATATCCCAGGAATATTGCGTGGTACAAGCGTACATTGCCATCGGGTGTCAGAATATGTGACTATCATAACGATTTCATAGTTTAAAGCCAGCCACCCATTACAAACGGTACACACCTTACTGCGCATATTCCCTTAAGGGGAGATGCGATTCGGAAAAAAGAAGTTGCGTTAATCTGTAGCCTAAGGCAGTGAGATTTTTGCTGTACATAGAGGATTTTATGCTGATTTCAAATATGCAATTAGTTTGATAGTAAGCTTTACAGTTTTCGTTTTGTGCCACGACAATGTGTAAAATAGAGTTCTTTTTGTAGACTCTTCTTTTGCCAGTAAATGTTTTCGTTCTGAGCCGTTATTGGCTCATATTGCTCCACATTATCTGTAGAATGCAAATATTTATCAAGAAAGCGCGTATAAGACATTCTAATGGACAAGAAAAATTGTAATGTGAGAAGCCTTAGAATGCTCAGACCATACTAATTGCTTATTTTAGGTTCGTAATATTTATGTTTGGTGATATCAAGTTTTAAACTAGATACTTCCACTCTGCACATGTTAAGAAATATGTGGGTAAAATTTCATCCCGATCTGGCTATCAGAAGTACCATAAACATGATGTAAAAACTCATGAAGTTGCCCAGAAATGTATCTTGAGAAAAACGCATTTTAAAGGTATAAGTGAAAGCTCATCTATGCAGAAAAGATTTGTCATTTAAGATGATTTATTCCATCATGAGAGCTTGGCAATCATGGTTATTTTGAGCATGTGTCTTTAGTGAACCCCTCATGTGGAATGCAATGGCAAGCAGCCAGGTGACAATTTCCAGGGGACTCTAGACAATCAGGACTTCTTAGATTTTTAGTAGCCACGTTGTGCTCTTTAAAAGCGATTTTGACCTACTTCGACTTTAATTACAATCTTCAGTTTTTTTTTTGTCGTTAAAGTAGAGAAACTAAACCTATGAAAGCAAATAAAAACAAAAATATGTAATTTTTGAAAACATTTTGCATTTTTCGACTCGCATCTCCCCTTAACACCACGTAGTGGGTGCATTGCAAGTTCGAAAACATTTCCCACATTTGCCGCGCATAATTGCTGCTGGTTTAAAGCATACTACCCATTACATAGTATGCACTAAGTGATTGAAGTAGGCACTAGGGACGGGATATCGCTATCGCGTCCAACTCTTAAAGGCGAAGCTTAAGGGTCCCCCCAATTTTTTGGTGGCTTGCACATTGTCATGTATGAAAGTACTGTTCGTTAAGTGCTAATGTGCGTCAGATTCTGACACTCCGTATGTAACCTTTTCACGAACGAAAGAAAGGGAGAAAAAAACTTAGCAAAATCGCCAAAAAAATTCCTTTGCTCAATTTTCAGAGCTTTTGTTTCTGAATAAAAGGGTACCAGCATTTCGTTCAATGGCGTTTGTTTCTTTCACTAATCGCGTAAAAAAAGATAACTCGATGATGGCTTCACCGCATGGCCATACAATAAAAAATGGCAATAAAAAGAAAGCGGGGACACAAACGTCCTAACATGCACAAGTGCGGTCATATAGCGTCAAGAAACACACGCGTGGAGAGTGTAATCTTGATTGGTTTTCTGCGGGACCAATTTTTGTTGACGACGGTGGTCATTTCGTTAGAAAATCCCAAGACGGCTCTACTTGTCAACGGTCGCGAAAGTCTTAAGTGCCTTGCTGGAGTGCATATGTGAAGTAACTGGTGTTGATGAGGCATCTTTATTCCACCTTTTTGTGTTTTCAGTCTTCCTATAACTCACTGGCCTAAACATCACTCACCTTGACACTTACGCAGTGCCTGTCGTCGCCGTCTTCCTTTGTGTTATAAAATAAAATAATATAAACGATTATTTACAAACAGGCTAAGACCAAGAGAGACTGATATGTAGCATACTGTAGCTCATAATCCTTGTTGATGTGCGCGAATATAGTGGTTGTCATCAGTTCCTTATCGTGGTGAGCCAGGCGGACAATAGTATCTGTTCCTGCTGTATTGCGCCAACCACCACGCTTATTGCGGTATCAGAAGCAAACTTCAGGCGCCAGCATTATCTGCTATGTATGAGCGGGTCACAGAAAAGACTGCTATAAATCAAAGTATATGTGGTTCGAAGCTTACGCTGCTATGAAGATATCCGCAAAAGTTTTTTAAACTGTTTGGTCCTTACAGCAAGTGGGCCATGAAGAGAGCCACTGTACTTCTCGTCTTCGCCGCGATCACCGCGATCACCGCACAAGATTCTGATACGAATGATTGGTGCCAGAGTGACCCGTCGACTGAACCAATGTGCATGAAATCTGCACATTTAGCGATTTCTAAACAGACGGGTGGTGCGACTCACTACTACACGGTCCTGAAGATGCTGAAAGTGACGTCCGAGGTAAGCGAACTTATCTGACCACTTACACCGTAAGTGCAACAACCGCACAACGAAGTCGGTTGATGGTTGCTATGACGACGATCACTCATTCTGGATGTCTCGGAAGAACATGGCAGTTGCGCTCTTGCACGTCTCGGTTTCGGTACACTGCTGAATTACAGTATATTTCATGGTTTCGCATTTGTTATTAGAGGTCGCTTTTTCGGATTGTCGAAGCTGCAATGGGTTCATCGCATTTTACTTAAATTCTTCCGTTCGACATAATCGCCTACCTGTGCTACCTAAAAAGTTACCTAGTTTAGCTTTCGTAGGCACGGTCCAATATGAAGGCGTTTGCCATCTTAAGATGCCTTAGGCTACAGAAGAATTGATAAGACACCAGACAAATATCACATTTTCGCATTTTTGATAATTTTGGACACATGCGTTGAAACACCCGATACACACACACACACACACACACATATATATATATATATATATATATATATATAATTGAAGAAAAAAATGCACGTGCGCAATATTTTATTTAATTTTGACGTAAATTGGATGAAACAGCCAGTATATATATATATATCTATATATATATATATATATGTTTGCTTTGTCAGACACAGTATTAATGAGAACTAACAGACACAGATACCAAAGAAAGTATAGGGGATGCTATTAGAAGTAACTGTAATGTAAATCTGAAGAAAGAAAAGTGGATGAAAGGATAACATGCCACCGGCAGGGCCCGAACCTGCGAAAACCACCGAGAGCGTCCAAATAATTGCTATCACATTAAATGTGCTTGCCGAAAAATCCTAATTCTGCAGATATTATCAAAGGCGCCCATGCTACAGTACTACAGCACTCCCGACAGAAAGCCTCGCGTAAATAAGTTCCCGCCTGGTATGCAAGCTCAAGTGCACGCAACCGTTTCCTGGCATCGGCAAAAATATCTGCATTGTTCCATTGCTCGAAACAGTGGGGTGGTGGCGATGGATTCGAGTTCACGGTGACATTTGAGACTGCCCCGTCGACCTGTGCAATCGCAGATGGTCCTTACTCTAGCGAGCTATGCAAGCCTACAACAAATAAGGTAAGGTGTTTTCGTCCTTCTAATGGAGACTACTTATTCTTTGCCTGGGAATTTTAACACTAAACTGTATGATTGGGCCACTACGCCTTTCGGACTTTTGTTAAAACTTATTTTCTACTGTACAAATCACTCTTTGTAACTATCATGTAAATCATTGCTTGCAACTCGCATGTAATTGTTTGACGGCACTTAAACCTACATTGCTAATTATTACGGTTTAAAGCACAAAACTGTAATGATTTCTGCTCGGGGATGTCGAAAGAAGAAGACTAGGAATCTTCTCGCTCATTCGACGACTTCACATCACACATCATCAAAAACAATCCGTTGCGCAGTGCTGGGCAGTGTCGAAGATGCATGTGTCTGAGATTGATCAAAGAGTGGGCCGTGATTTTCGACCCATGTCGGGCCCGGAACTTCTTGACGTTGACCCGCCCAAACCCAGCCCTGTGACACAAAAAGAGACATGGCCTCAATCCGGCCAGGTCGGGCCCGACCACAGATCGAGCCCGAACGAGTAATCTAGGTTGTGTTACCCAAAAATGTAATCGACAGCAGGGAGCTTTAAGCAACGAATACCTACATTTGCCTGACACATACCTTGCAATAAACTGTCATTAAACGCACAGTAATTGCTTGCATAAAAGGGATTCACGGTGCCAATAGCTGAGTGGACATTCCGGGGCCCGTGAAGATCTGTTCGGCAGCGGCTTTCTCTACCTATCTTTTATGCAAGTGCAGATGAGGATCGTTCCGAAATGTCCTGCCCATCTTCAATACCACCTACAAAAGTAAGATAATAATAATAATAATAATATTAATAATAATAATAATAATAATAATAATAATAATAATAATAATAATAATAATAATAATAATATCTTTATTGTCATCTTAAGTAGTACACACAGATAACAGGCCTGTGAAAGCCAGGCAGTGGCTTGGAGGACTAGGCCCGGCACATCGGCAAACGAGAGATGACATACATATTGTAGAGCTTGTCACGTAAAATAATCATAGAAAGAAGACATGTAACTTTTACACTACAATTAAACAAAATAAGACACACGAATCAAACTAGCGGGAGCAATGCTACCTAAACAGCAGAATGTGAAGATAAGGATTGAGGCACTTTAACAGATAATACCGGCATGAAAGAAACTAAAACAAAAATAGTAATGCGATAAATGGTGCAACAAGTAAAGTGACTTTATGATGTTTCGTAGACTCCGTTTCGTCGTTGCAGAAAAAACACTGTCTGGGAGGTCATTAAAAACAGTAGGGACATAGACCTTTCTAATAGCTTTGCCATATCGCGTTTTGACAAATGGTACAGAAAAGCGGGAACTTTTTCTTAACATACGAGAGGCAACGTATTCTGTTTTAAACTGAGAGTTCCAGAAGTGGCGTAATGTGACAGTTTGCTTAAACGACGCTTTGAAAGACGGTAGGCGAAGTAGAGAAAATAAATTTGCATTGTCTGTTGAAGGACGATTGTACACAATAGATTTCAACATGCTTTTAATAATAATAATAATAATAATAATAATAATAATAATAATAATAATAATAATAATAATATCTTTATTGTCATCTTAAGTAGTACACACAGATAATAGGCCTGTCAAAGCCAGGCAGTGGCTTGGAGGACTAGGCCCGGCACATCGGCAAACGAGATAATAATAATAATAATAATAATAATAATAATAATAATAATAATAGTAATAATAATAATGATAATAATAATAATAATAATAATAATAATAATAATAATAAGAACAATAATAATCTGTGGGTTTTTACGTCCCAAAACCACGATATCTCTATGAGAGACGCCGTAGAGGAGGGCTCCGGAAATTTCGACCATCTGGTGTTTTTTAGTTGCACTGACATCGCACAGTACACGGGCATCTGCCATTTTGCCTGCATGGACATGCAACCGCCGCGGCCGGGATCGTACCCGTGACCATTGGGTCAACAGCCGACCACCATAGCCACTGTTCCACCGAAGGGAACTTCACCGACCAAAGTCCTCTTTGTAGGCTTCTTGTTGTAGGTATCAGTGATGCGCGCGCAGTTTGTGCCATGGTCTTTTTTTTCCTGGCCATTTTAATGCTGTGTTCGTACTCCACGATGTTGTACAAGTATAATGTTGGTATAGAAGTACGCGAATATGATTGTCAGCAGGTGAAAAAAGAGATTATGTAGTGTTGCCTGATTGTACGTACTCAGGGAATTCGTCTCACCACCGTCGCTTCGTAACCATTTGTTGGGCTAGCTGTTGACTTCTTCCTTTTTATTGTAACTTGTGAGTTATGGGATTTCGAAAATTTCTGACACATACCCGTTAAGGATTATTATAGTTTCTTGATAGGCTGCACAGAGGCATATAGCCATTCCTTTGGCTAACTGTTGCCTTCCTAATTTTTAGTGAACCAGGGGTGGGCAGTGGCATTTACCCAAGTTCTTCATCCCCTACGCATTTATGAATCGTAATACGGCATACAATTTACGGCTAACCTCAACAGCCTCCCTGTTAAAAAAAAAGGTGCGGCCTGTTGCGTGCCGGAAGCGGCGGGAGCCGCCTAGTTGAGTCGGTTGCCGCTGTGACGCTATAAGGCGGGTCGCACCAAGGTTGTTCAATAGAAACACGAGTGTCCTTGTACTGCGGGTTTTTTTGGCGAGTTTTGAGATATTGGAAAATATTATTGGCGATCACGTCATCAACTCTCCCCTATAAGTAATATTTCTTTTTCTGAAACAAATCCCCATTCTTTCATCATTTGGACTTTTATCACCCTTCAGTGCCAAACGAAAATTCGTGGTCGGCGACGTTGACATCATTTCTTGTCAGAATAAGAATCAGAATTTTATGAATAAATGTTCGGTAAAATTAGAAGCATTTAGTATACAGAAGGAGGTCCTACAGTCAAGAGACTGTATCGGGAGCTCCTCTACAAAGCCGATTATTGTAGTGAATAGTTCATAGCAACAGCGGCGAAAGGTATCAGTCAAATGCAAAATATACGAGCAGCAGGAACATGTACAAGTAATTGCATAAATGGTGTAACTTGAACGTATCACATCACCGAAAAACAGTGTTAAAGAAAGAAAAAGAAGAAAAAGCGAGCGATACAACAATTTATTAACCTTTATCGTAAATGCACCAAACAGCAAAGCACATATGAAAGGAACAGTAACTCTTATGATTAGTCCTTGCGAAGTAAGTACATTTTCAGCTGTCTTTTTTAAATTGGTGAAATAATCTTACCCGTTCAGCTCGCTGGTTCTTGAAGAATATTCTACAAGAAATAACCACCGATATGGAGATAATTGGGTGATCACTTCTAAAAATGGTTCATGAATCCTTTAATTGTCGTTTATGATTAGCAGTTGTCCCCAAAACACAGCCAAATTTCTTTTTTTTTTTTGTGATGCCCCACCTCCATGGTACCATTTTCTCTGCAGGCCTGCGCCACCTGCTCAGCGACATTCTACCAGCCTTACGGGAGATATCCGCCGAAGTTGGAACACTTATGGTGCCACAAGTAAAGCACAAAGGCGGTGTGCTTCATTGACAGATACACGGCGTGTGTGTGCCGTCATCTCGCCTCGTCTTAATTGCTGCTTTGCTTTCGTCTAGTACAAAGGCTAGCATGCAACATGAATTGATCTACATGCTAATATAAACGCAGAAATAATTCAATTCAAGTGGTTCTCTTTGTGTACTGTATGAAATTAAGCAAATAAGTATTCCTGAACAAAAGTAAATAAATATTCCTTGTGTTGAATATGAATCTTCACTGCATTTATAGCCCTCAAGGACGCTGTTCCGCCTGAAATGCATCTGCCGCAGCCAGCTTTCTTTTAAGGTGCGTGCAAATGTCCGCGAGTTTCATATTTTTCCGTGACATACAGAAACATAGCTTAACAGCGACATTAATAATTATGAAATTACACCCCCCAGGTTACTGCTTCTTTCGAAACGATAGAGATATGCGCGGTGGCGGAGTTGCGATTATATTCAAGGACTCGCTGCAAGTGTTGAGACTGCCCGACATCGTAGGAATCGAATGTGTTGTCGGGAAGGTTATCTTGAGAGAATGTGCATTGATAATTGGCGGATTCTATAGGCCCCCGAGTTCAGACATATCCATCTACTAAAGGCTTTATAACTTTTTATTACCTTATAGAAATCACTCCAGTAATCCAATGCTTGTTGGAGACTTTAACGTTCCCCATGTTGCCTGGGACAATGACCTTCCCTATGCGCTTTCAAATGAGGCTGAACAAATTCTTATCTTGTGTTGTTTCATGATTTAACACAACTTGTTCATGCACGTACTGGTATCCTAGGTAGCAAACAATCAGTCCTAGACCTATTCTTGGTCAACCGCAGGGTATTACAGCAAGATCCTGCTATCCGAATCTTAAAGGGTATATCAGACCATAAAATTGTATGCCTGGATATGCAACTAAGCTGTATCTATAAGGTCATGAAGCGAGAAACTTATGTTCCTGTGTTTGCACGCGCAAGTGATGTTGACGTACTTGACGAACTAGACAGCTCATTCGCACACTGGTATCCCTCTACGAGTCGAATAAGCATTCAGTTAATCATCTGTGGAACTTTTTCAAAAACCTTGTGATAAAGTGCATTGATGACTTTGTACCACGTAAGCGAAAAATAATACGAAACACTAACCCCTGGATAACCAAACAAATAGTACGCTAGGGACGAAGACTTAAAACAGCAAAACAAAAACTCAAACGGCGCAACGCAGCGTCCAAAAGCAACTTGATTTGAGCACCGAGATTGCAGCTTAAAAACGGTATTGGTGAGGCTAAAGCTCATTATCAAAACCTGCAGCTAAAAAAATTTATTTCTTCGTCCTCGGCGAAATTCTGGAGGTATCTGTCGCCAAATGAAAAATCGGCACCTATTCTTCTCAGAGACAGCAATGCGGTGACTAACAGCTCAGAAATAGCGCGCATACTCAATGAATACTTCTGTTAAGTTTTCATTAGTGATAATGGCATGGAACACGAATTTCTCTTGTATTGTGATTTGCCAGCGATTGACAATATACAAATAGAGGAAGAGGGCTCATTTTCCTTCTTGCTCAAGCTAGATGATAAGAAATCCAGTGAAATCGACAACATACGCAGTGCCTTTCTGGTGCGCTACGCAGAATGGTGTTCTAAGCACCTGAGTTTAATATTTCAGAAATCGCTTTCTCGAGCAGAACTTCCTCATAACTGGCGTTACGCCAAAATAACTCCCATACCAAAAAAGGCAAAACACTCCACACCTTCCGCGTACAGACAAATATCCCCAGGCCCCTTGGGTACAAGTCCAGCCCAGCTGCTGATGGGCAGGCGGTTACGTTCTACGCTCCTCGTACACCCGAAAAAACTTGTACCATCAAAGGCGAGCAGTCTTAGAAGCCTCCGATACATGGACAAGCATTTCAGAATAAGCAAAGGCTCGACTACGACCGTCGTCATGCGGTAACTCGGTTACCAGAACTTGTCCCAGGAAATCGAGTATGGATAAAAGACAGCGAAATTCCAGCAACGGTGTTCAGTCCAGCCCAGTGGCCTCGGTCGTATCGGGTGCGGGCAGACGACGGGGCCGAGGTAGAGAGAAATAGAAGGGCATTGGTTAGATACAGTGAGCGAACCTGCGTGCATGACCCATCTGACTTTCCCGCGACTCTGAAAGCTGCAGGGCAATCCAAGGAACACAGGTACCCGGCCGAGCATTCTGCGCTCATTTCAACGGCGGCGGCTCCTTAGGATAGCGGGAGACCTGGTCGTTATGTGACACTCTAAGGTCGAAAAATAAGACCACCACAGTGATACGGCTACACTTGAAACCTGCCTACAGTTGTTCTGTGCTGTCGCAATTCATACTGCTTTGTTCCTTTCTTTGTTTTGTGTTGCAATACTTCCTTTAAAAAAACAGGAAAGATGTAGTGTTATCGTTATCTTTGTTAGGGCAAAGCACTTGTGGGCTGCCCTATGACGTCACTGGTGTAAAGGGATAAAAAGCTGCTGCTGAATAAACACGGGGCTTTTTTAGGTAGTGACATCGGAGTGGCGTCTGTCTTCCTATCGCATAGTACGGCTCGGCGTAGAGCGCATACGACAACTACAGTCAATTTACTGGAAAACGTTGACCGCAAACAACGATACATTGTGGATAGAGCTACCTCACAGCTCACAAATGAAGCAAGTCAAACAATACGCGAGGATCCAAAATGAAAAATTGACTTTGGCAATGATAACCAAGCTTGTAGCTACAAAAATAAAATAGTTGAACAGTGTTTGTGACAAAGTATGTTTGCTTTTGAGCTGTTTCTAACTTTACACTCGAATTATCTGAAAACCTTCTTTTTATTACTTTGTTACCGTAGTTTTCTATTTATTCCAAGATAACCAGCTGATTATTTTTCCTTGTGTTCTGTATAAATACACACAACTAATGAAGCAGAATTGAAATTTGCACTTCATAGTTTTTGTGTTACAAATTTTCATAGTTGCCAAGTACCTCAAAATTCAGTTCCAACTGGTAAAAAAATTCACCAGAACTTTAATATTAGCCACATTTAAATAAACTTGCTTCACTTAAAAGAACCAAAAATTTGGAAGAAAATTTTGTATAGATTATGTGAATGTCTCTCCCATTCAATGAGGAAACGGCTACTCAAAATGGCCAAACGTGCATGAGACGTAAAGGGCTTACACGGCTCCCTTAAAAGATTATAAAAACTAATTGCTTTGAATGTATTGAATCTATAGATTAGCCACAATATGGTGTGTTGTTGGGCTGTTCGGTTCCATATATCTTGTGAAGGAGAACCTAGATGTGCTTTGGAAAGAGGGAACAAAGCAGGATCGACACTCACTTGTAAATGAGTTAGCGTAAAATAAACGGTTCACCTCGCACATTGTGTGCATACACTGATATTGAATTTGTTTATTGAAAAGCTTTAGTGTCTGTCACAAGAAATTGGCTGTAAGAAAATGTCATTCCATCGAATGGCCACCACGAGATTGAGTGGTAGCTTTGATGGCACATGCAGGAAATCTTCAATGGTATTGAACTGCCCCTCGTGCTTTGTGAATAAACATACACAGCAAAGAGTAGACGCCACTGTGAAGAGTTCGGCCAAATCGTGCAGTTTTTGCTATTTTCTGGCGAAACAGATCACCTATGACGTCAGGATAAATAGATCTTGAATGAAAGATGAATTAGGATTTGTTACAAGTACAGACATAAATTAACATAACATGACAATATTTTTGTTCCAATAGACTGCTGCGTGCCGTGAAATAATCTACCCTTTCTTCATACAGAAGTCCAGGCACTCTCTTCTAATTGCCGTCATACACCAGATTTTCGTCATACAACAGATTGTTGCTATAAGCCGATAGGTGACAAACTGAGTGATGTTTGGGTCAGATGCACCTCCTGCCACGGCGTGCTGCCATGTGCCAGGCACGCCAATCTAGAGTGCGCTGAAATTGCACAGTTGCAACACTAGCGTGTACTGGAATTACGATGGGGGGACAGCAGTCGCATTTCACGAGGCACGCGTGACATAGCTTGTTTCCCCTGTGTCATTCCGTGCAGTGCAACTTACAGCACGCTCATAGATACCAAATAAAACAAAGCGCCTAAAGTGTGCAATACTGAGGTCATTCGATGATCACTTGCAAAAGTAGTACAGGACCATTTTATCCTTTGACATGCTGTGTACACAATTGTGTACATCACATGTCTTTGCTATTTGTATCAACTAGGGTCTAAGAAAGTGTACAATAAATTGAGCTTTGTATGAATTAAACTTTCTGCATTATAAACGTGTCTGCACTTAACTAAGTTTTGAAGTGTACTGTTGCATATGATCTCTTCGCTGAAGGCAATATCACGTTCGATGAGTTGTTCGACGTTGCGCTTCCTGCAAGTCATGTGAAAAGTGTAGTTCTTCTTTGCTGGTAATGGGCGTAACCAAAAATTAACTTGCGGTATATTTCTACCCTGAGATTTCATTCTATTTTTTGTCAAAACAGATCACCTATGACTAGGTTAATTAGGATTTTTTTACAAGTACACACATAAATTAACATAACATGACAATAGTTTTCTTCCAATAGACTACTGCGTGCCGTGAAATAATGTTGTATTGATTTGACATATTTGCAGACATTTCTTCATAGGTAGTGTCTGAAAGAAATAAAAAAAACGTTTTTAATTTTAGGCAGAGGAGGAAGAGGGGTGTGTTTATTCTGCTACCACAAGAAAGCAACATTGATACGTTCACTGCGTTGTGGGCCAAAACCTGTGCTCACCCGATGGGACCCTAATGTTACGAGCATGCGTCTGCTTCCTGATGCAGCAACTTCAGCACACTTGAACGCAGTGATACAATTGTTGTTATAAATAGCCAGAAGAATGCTTTTCTACTGTTAAATGCTGTGAACTACACACAACCCCCCTCAATGAGATGTTTTCATGCTGCGTGTTGCGTGATCCACGCTCGAGAACTCTTCGTTATATACTGCCATCTAAGGTTTGGAAATGCAAGCTATATGTTTTTATTACATTAGATAAGAAATGGTGCTGTTGTTTTTAAGGACTGGAGTGGCGGCCTGTTTCTTTGTTTCATTCCTTGCCACCAGTTTGCCGCGGGTTTGTAAAGATGATTCAGTCCAAAATCACATGGATTCTTACTGCTGCTCCCAAACATTTTTGCACGACTCATGGATCATCAAGCCTTTCACGGACGCAAAAGAAAGCACCATGCAGAGGAAACAAACGTGTGTGTGTTTTCTAGAGCCAGCCACTTTGGATTTGCGGAAAGGCTTAAGAGAAAAGAAATTTAAAAAAAAATAGCTCTGTGTCTTTCAAATAAATGCGCCATTTCTTTAGAGCAGATGAAACAGGCACAGGCGCGTGACCCACCGATGGGTCCTGGAGCACCTTGAAGCTATGCCGAATGGCCGACTGGCGGGTCACTCCACTCGTCGAGCGAGACCTCAAGAAAGCGTGCTGCAGTGAACATGTTAACTCCATGTGCACTTATGTTACTTCATCTTAAGCATTCTGTCCTTCAGCATCCAAAGTTACTTCACCTTCAGCACCCTTTTCAGAAACCAGTATCGTAGAAACGTGGAGGCAACATAAAACCTTTTATTCCTCTGCACATGTACACACCGTGTTTAGAATGGAATCTTAAAATCAACGTAACAACTATCTCATTTTCGAAGGCAGCTATGGCATCTTTTAATGTGTTAATTGAACGAAGTGTGCTACAGAGAGGTCAGATGCAAAGAGCTTTGCAGTGTGCTGCATATAGATCTGAGCACTCTAAAGTGGTAGCGCATGCTCCAGAGTAGCTGCATATGCAGCGAGCACATCGTGCGAAATCCCGGTATTTCAACTAGTGCGTGTGTGAAGTAGCTGTCCCCAGCAATTGTATGATGCAACTAGATGCCATGAAAGGCAGTATTTATGTGTTAATTGCTCGCAAGCCTAGAAAAGCATCAGCCACATGACCTTAATTTACTCAACAATTCTTCTCACTGTAGGTAAAATAAAGGCTTAGGCCTGTTTCCGAGCCATTCTAGTGGCTGGAAACGTTACTGGAGTGACTTCCACTGTAATTTTTTGCTGCTAAAATGCACGACATTAGGTTCGGCTCCACGTGGTTTACAATAAGTGTTTTGTATGAAGGCAAATGAGCAGGTGCTGATACGTAAAGACAAAAGTTGTGCAGATGTTCTTGACAACTCCGCTGGCTACATGGTAACAATGAACTGCAGTTGTGGCCAGATTTGTCTCAGTGGCTTTTAGATGCGAAGCATCCTATGGCGGGGGCTTTGTCCATCCCTACCTCCCGCGTCCCGCGTCCGGTCACTTTGATGAAGTAGGGAAGCACCCACTATGCGAACCAGAACACTGCAGTACAATAAGGCCGTCAACCACCACCACAGTTACCAGAGTCATGTCCGAGAGCACAGAGTGGCTGCTTAGTAATGGCTAGGCAGGTGGTGGGTGCAAGCAAAGAATAACACGCACTACCGGTGGTGTCTGTCGCCCAGGTTGACTCCATTCCTTGATCTTGCTTGCATGTGCTTGCGAGGGCTTTGTCCGTCCCGCGTCCCACACCCCTACAGCGCATGCGCGTCCCTCTCCCTCTCTCTCCTCTCCTACGCTACCCCTTACTCTCCTCTAGGAATCCTCTACTCTACGGAGCGGCGCCTGCGTCCCACAGCCACAAAGCGCATCCCCTCCCTCTCTATCTCCTCTCCTACGCTCCCCCCTTTCTCTCCTCTAGGAATCCTCTACTCTAGGTTGTGCCGCGCACGACAGGTGGTGTGACAGCTGCATACTCCGCTGGGGGGCGCCACGCTAGTTCCGCGGTATGAAAGTGACGGAGCGCGCGAGCTTCATTCTCTCTCCTGTGCAACGCCGAGATGAGCGCTCGGGCCGCTGCCGCGAATCGGAAGCGGCGACGTTGCTCCCGCTCAAGCTAACCATCTCCCCGCTGCTCGGCATCCACATATAGTTCCCTTTATCGGGAGGTGGGGAAGTTTTTTTTGCGCTAGCCGGTTAAATGTATTAAACATGTCGTAGCGCTAGCGCACATGAACCAGGAAGACACAACAGGAGAAGCGCTATTTTTCAAAGGACTTCAGTTGAAAGTTATGTCCGTGTCACATGGGCACTTGGTCTGTTGAATAAATTGTCAAGCACGAGCAGCTACATGTAACGTTTAAAATGTCGTCAAGTCAGTAGTCTATCGATTCAATGGTGCACCCCACAATTTTATTAAAATTTCGATAGCCGTTGAGCAACGAAACCGGAAACAGCGCAAACTTGCCCTCTCATTCACGGTGTGATCTTACTTACGATTAGGAAAAAGGAGTCCCTATTGGAAAAACTGCCATAGTGGGTACTGGAAAAGATAGTGGTTATAGTGGAAATAATGCTGGGTATACTGGAAATCATGGTGTTAATAGTGGATAGTGGATGATGGCATAGTGTACAAGGTGGAAAGGATAGTGGACGATGGTGGATAGTGTGCGTCCACTATCGCGCGAATACTGGAAAGCAGCGAGGGAATGGTGGCTGAGGAAAATGATGGTGTACCATGCTGGAGAAACTGCACCAAACCGTCATGGCGGCAATGACGACACGTCCAACAGCATCGGAAGTGAAATTCGTTGGGCGCTGAGGCCGTGACCACTAGGGGTCGCCGCTGTCGTCCTCTCGCATTTTTCTTTTCTGTCATGGCGCCGCGCTGCTACAACGTGGTCATGGCGTGGTGATTGTGTTTGTGCAGATGCGGTTGATTTTTGCGCGGGCCGTCGTTGTGTGTTTTATGTTGCGGTCATTGACTTAGGCGGAACTTGTTGAATGAATATGATGTGCGGTATGTGCAAAGTGAGTGATCAGCAGCCGCCAGCTCCCCAAGTACGATTGCTTTGCTGGCGATGAACGTGATTACCCTTGGAATACATCGTCTTCAAATGCTTCCGCACATTATCGATGAACAGCCCCGGAATAGTTTCTCGCAACGCGCTCTGTGGCGTGGAGAATCGACGTGACAGTTCGTGCACATCGGGAACTCACCACATTACCGCGACACCGACGGATGCCCGCAAACGGGGTTGTCAGCGGCCGACGCCGACTCGTCACGCCACTTGAAGATCGGCGTACGTCGCAAGTGTGCACTGCCAGCATGTTTTCTTGAGAAAGGTAGGTTGCTCTATGCATGTTATGCATTATTATTGCTCTATGCGTTATAGCCAAGAGATATTGAATGCCGCGGTGCTGAATGCTCTCGCAATTGTGGTGAACCTGCTACCACATGACGTCCGTAAAGAACTTAATCGCTAGTGTTAAAATTTAAGGTGCTCGTGCATGTGAGACGGACGCACTACCCGCCATAAAGCTGAAAGCAGAGATAAAATTTAAAGGTGCTCATCTTACACAGGTATTTAGCAACCGTCACTGCGCTTGATATAACCGAATTAAAAAAAATTAATTGCTACAGCCGCTGGGTTGTGTTGTGTTGCAGCGATTTCGGTGATGTAGCACCGGGTTAAGGACTGGGAATCGGTGAGGCGCGATAAGTTGCATTGATCGATGTTTGCTTAGCGTTTATTTTGTGTCATTTGGTGAAGCAACAATGAGCATTGTTTATGCTATCACCCTTGTTCACTGATAATTTTTTAGGTTGGATAGAACGGGAACATGTTCAGAATCCGCCCCTCAAGGATAACGAAATGCTGAAGGTGGGTTTCCAGGGAAGGCGGGGGGGGGGGGGGGTCATCGGCAGTGCAGCGCGAGCGAAAACTGGTCGGCTGTGTATCCCCGTAGGCCGGCTTCCGGCATAGGCCACTGTGGATTTGATTTGCCGCTGCAACGTATGAAAGTTTAGGCTGCGGTTTCGTTTTTTTTTTCTTGCTCGGCTCGGGCTAGCGGATCGCGTGTTTATTTTGCGAGGGGAAGGTTATTTGACTACAGAACCCGCTTCTGGCTGCCAGCCTGTTGGGAGGGCAAGTAATTGCCTTGGCACGGAATGCCGACAGTGTTCCGTTTACGGCAGCTCGCGAAAAAAAAGGCAGTAACAGCAGGTAATAGCTAACCAGCTGTAGTGATTTGTAGTGCGATTATACTGTATTATGAAAGACGTTTAAAGTACTCGAAGACTACACGTCAAAACATAGAAACACACACATGAAGCGTGGAAAACACACACACCATGCGCTTCGTGTGTGTGTTTATTTCTGTGTTCTAGCGCGTTGTCTTCGCGCAGATTAAACGTGTCTGCTGTATCTATGATCCAACTAGTCCAACAATATGCCATACCCACAACAAGGACTCACTATATGTATTTCATTGTGCGAAAAGAGCAGTGTACGTAAGCCACAGCAATATGTTGATTACCTAAACAAAGCATTTCTGTTTTTTAATGATGCTTTTTAAATGTTTTTCAGGTTGCTAGGAGAAATACATCTTCTCTGTAGTCACCTCATTTAGAGCCACGGAGGAACTACCGTGCTGCAGTGGGGATGCTTTTCTACAGAAGCTGCTGTTGTAGACAAAATAGTAAGCACAACAAGAAATGTAGGAAAGTGAATAAAGTTATTCACTGAGCCAGGCTGTTTGTTGCTTGGTGCAAACAGGGTATTATTGTGCCTGTTTGGCCGGACAACACATCTGGAACACAAGTCAACAATTTGTTGTCTGTGCTGAACTCATTGTGTACCTTGTGTAACAGGACGATACGATCAACCTATCTTCCACTATCCACTATCCATCCACCATCCACTATCCATCCACTATATCCAGCATCCACTATCCACCATCCACTATCCACTATCCACCCACTACATTAATCCACTATAATGGTGGATAGTGGTTTCCACCATGTCCACCATTCGTGTTTTTCCAATAGGGGTGTAACCAGTACGCCTTAAAAAGAGTATGTGTGAGCATTATGAATCATTTTATAAAGTATTTTTGGCACTTGAAATGTGCAAACTGCACATACTCTCAACAGCAATGTGCTTGTTTTCATTGTGCCGGCCATGTACGCTTGCCACAGTTTTGCTGCTCAAGAACTTAACAACTAAATATGCATTCATGATTATAAATAAGCATTTTATTGAAACGTTTAAACAAAACAACAGACATATTTTCGTTTTTGAAGTGTTTTGATTATTTAAATTTAGGTGGCATGAATGCGAAAACAAAGATGCGCAGCACTACACAATTTTTGCAAGAAACGCCTGAACCACTTAACGGCCATCAAAACTGCCACGCAGCAGAGTGACAACTCGATCAAGTCGATAGAGTTGTGGTGTTTCGATGGTCATCGGCTGGATGACCTTTCAAAAGTGCCCGTGCGACACAGGTATCGGCGCCTGTCCCGTTGTATTCCTCATTTGTGAGTGCTTGTTCTGACGCCTTTAAATTTTGGCACGAGTATTTAAGAATTTACACATAATGAACTGAAGACATCAGCCCTCTGCGATTTCACTGAATTCAGTTGTAGTGCCAGCAGGCGACACTTTGCAAATACCACCTAAAGCTGTGTCTTGCATTGAATACAGTGCAGACGCCACATTAGGGTGAAGGCTAAAACCATTGGGACCACAATGAGTAGGATTACCGTAGAACATGTGAAATGCCTGACGCACTTTTGGAAACTGGTACGTCGGCTTTGTTCAGCCTTCGCACCAAAAGCTATAGCTATGTTAGGCTTGCGCATTCGCAAAACACAGCCGCACGAACTCGTGCACAAGCTTGGCTAAAGCCTGTCAGGCTTTTTACAACGCTGCAGGTAAAAGACTCGAGATTTATGCAAGGGCAGATTATTGCAAAAACGTTACTGGCACGAACAGCTGTACTTTTTTACAGTAACCTTATTTTCAAATGTCAGACGTACTGTATATCTGTTAGTTTGATGTATTTAATAGTTAGCGTTGTTTCTAGTGAAGCCATTGCGGTATGTCATTGTGCATGGCTGTATACATGATAAAAAGCTAACTGCAGCCTTTACATCAGATCTCTTACGTAATAAATATTCATTTATATGGTTACATTCACAAGCAGGGTAAAAGAGCAGTGAACTCAATTTTGTTTTAACCTACTCATTACCATATACATTTTTTGAAAGAACTTGTTGCAAAAATGAAGAAATTATTCCTATTCCTACGCTCCTCCCGTAGTCTTGAACTAGCGATTGTACAATATTCTAGTTGCATGCCATTTATGCTTTCAAGCACAAGCGAATTCTTTATTCATCTTAGGGACATGTTATACGATCCTATAGACGGACATGCATAGGCGAGCAGCGGAATGTACATCAGCACACGAATGCTGGAAAGAACGCGATCTTTATCTGTGCTTATTGTGCCCCGTGGCGCAGCTGCTATAAGTGGGAGGACATTCAGCGCACGCTCAGAGTTCGTGTCGCTTTAAGTGGATGCGGTGGCAGGTTGCAACACTTTACACTTTGTTCACCACTTGTGTGTGTGGTTTTGAACTACCAGGGAAGACGCATAGCTAATACAATAAGCTTAAGGAGAGACAAAGAATGAATTCAATATATCTCTAGCTTTACTCTTTCCAGCACGGTGGTCACCCCAGGTAACCACCTTTTGTTGATTTTTTCCTCTTGAAACACATGAGGCCCGAGTGTCAGATTTTAAATGGTGCAGTTTTTAAAGCATTTGACAATCTTACAGATATGACGATACTTCGTTTGGGCTCCAATTTGACATGTTACGTTTGCTTTCTTCTGGCTACCATCGTCCTCAAGGCGCGCTAGACGGTGGACCAGAGATATTTTTATAGATATAAAAGTATGTCTTGTCTTTATTGTGTTGATAGTGCAGAACTGCATGTTTTATGAGTAGCTAACACTAAGGGATGTATAAATGATGAGTTGTGCTCAGTCAGTACAGAGCGTCATGTCGCTGAAGTTGATGGTCACCTGGGGCGACCACCATGCATGAATGGTCTTAGATGGCCGGTAATACATATTATGGGACTGGCGGCTGCGGGCGCGCTGACCGTGGAAGAAGAGAACGATAAACGACGGCGCGCTCGCAGCTCGCGCTCAGCGGCCGCTGACAGGCAGCCGCCAAAATGAAATGTTGTAATGAAGCGCCCATAGCAAGTGTACTACTTATGTACTGTTCTTATTATGTTGGTAACGTAGGACATCATGTCGTCCGAGTTGCTGATACAAAGGAATCTAGACATGAAAAGCTGTACTCAATCAGTATACTCTGAGCACCGTGTCGCTGAAGTTCGTGATCACCTGGGGTGACCAGTATGCATGAAGGGCCTTAGAAGGGTGGTACTAATATATTACTTTCTATCGTTCTAACGGAGGTGTCTTGCAAGGTATATCCAAGCGCCCTCAAGAATGAGATGGATGTGCGCTGTATACAATTTCCCTTTGCTCCTGCGGGGAAAGAAAGACTCCTTTGCGACCTTTCACTGAAAGTGACCAGTAGACCCTGTTATGACCGGCGCCTGGGCCCGCGGAGGAGCGACGTTCCCTGTTCTACGAACAAGTCTCCGAGGGGCTGCTGGCCCGCTGACAGACGTTCAAACGCGTGTATTGTCCTTCCGAGCCGGGAAGTGAGGCGCCATGCAGTCCGACGCGCAAGGTGTTCGACTAGACGACCACAATGACTTTCGGTCGCGACATGCTCTTTGAAGAGACGGCGGCGTCGCTGCAGATTACAACCCGTCCTGCTAATTGCGTGTCGAGCGGCGGACCTTTGATGCGTCACGTAGTGCGAGCATGGGACCCCTCATCCTGCAGCCTTCTCACGCCACCACCTTGGTGCCACTGGTGCAATGCTGTGGCAACACCCCTGTCAGGCACGTGGACCTGGGCGGCTGTGGGCGGCACCATCGAAAGTGGCGTGTGTTGTGTGATTGGACAACGCAATTTGGAGCTGTTCCCCCCATCTAGGGATCTGGGGAAAAGAGACTCTTTATAATCAGCCCCTGCGGGCTCCCTGGGATGCTTCAGAGGATTCAGAGGATTCGAAGGATTCTGAGAGCTTCGACGAGATCGTCACGATGTAGCGAAGTCTTCGTGATGTAGAGCGAAATGCTCGCCATGTAAATAATGTAATTAAACCTCAGTACAGTTTTCCTTCAGCCTCTTCATGCTGCCTCGGCATCTTCCTCCCTGGTCTCCGGTGCCTGCAAAGGCAGGTCGCAACGACCGGGGCCAGCAGCGGGATACCACGACCTGTATCTCGAGCTGTGACACCCCGGGTCGCAACAACCCTTACTGCATGGTGGTCACCTCAGGTGACCACCTCATATCTTTTGGACTAAAATAGCCAATCTTTTTTTTCTTGCGAGAAAATCCTTTTCTGAAAAAAGAGTTCACGATTTTTTCAATAAAACTCTGTTTCGCGCCAAAAATTGGAGTTCTGTGCATGAAAGAGTTAAGCGTTGCGTAAGCATCTCACACGAAAAGATTTATTCAACCTTAATGTTCCATTTAAGTATCTATAATGGTGCTAGCCCATAGCGCTAGGTGAACTTTTGCTTCACTTGGATTTATTTATAGAGTGAAACAAGACTGTTCTGTAATGCGCAGGTTTTATATTGATGGCACATATTCACAAAAAAAAGTCCACTATTTCAATGTTCTCGTTCAATAAATTTAAGCAGACTTGACAAGCTCAGCTACGCTTCGCTCTTCTTCGGGCTTCGCAATTAACTTCGGCAGCGCACCACCCCGTTGCCTAAGTAGATTAGAACCACATGCAAGGAAGTGCATGGTTGCAATCTGCTCTGCCGAGTGTGGGAATGATCCGAATCGCTTACTAGAAAACGATCTGTTCTTTCAATGGACCCGGTTAATAGTCATGAATTATCCTGACTTCTAATTGGTCATTGTCTTCGCTAAGCTTTTACGCCGACATCATATATACTCGTAACTGCAAATCATTCACTCCTTTTTACGAGTCTTATTTTATTTTAGGTTTTCAGATACAGAACAGAAAATCTATGCTTCTGGTTCACAACAAGCAAACTGTAAGCCACCGAGAAAGGAACATAATGTCACTATAGAAGCAAGCACCATCAAGGACTCAGCTAACAAGCAAACGAAATAATAAGATGACTGCCATTTAGGCGTCTTGGTATATTTTTATGACGGTGAAGCGCTAGAAAGAACGGGGACTTATGAAGAACACAGGACAATGCGCCACCAGTTACTGAACGTTTTGTTTAGGAAGAACGCTCTCTTATACATGAAATAAATGTACGTCCTTGTCAAAAAACCAGAATTAACCGCGTGATCACGAAAGCTAACAAACAAGAGATGTAAACAGGGCATGACCTAACACGGAGGGAACAAAAAAGCAGAAAAACAAACGCTTCTTTTTACGATCCTTCTAAAAAAACAATCTCGCATTCGGAGAGCAAAACGCCAATAAGATTGCCATGTACGGTTCAATTAAATCATTTTTGTACCATTAAACCATTGTACCTATATGGTGAAATAGAGCAATTTAGACAGGGACAGAGAGGACAAGAAGGACACGACTCTCTCTGTCCTGTCTGTCCCTGTCTAAATTGCGCTACTTCACCATATAGGTACAATAATTAGTAACCAACTAGCCCAGCTATCAACCTTATTGAACAGAAGAGACATACACACGACGGGTGCAAACTGCGCCACGGGCACATCCTGTGTAGGCTTACAAACGCCCCTTTTATATCTGCCACGGTCATCTCAAAGTAATGCATTATGACCGCGCAATCCTCGATGAGTTCCTCCAAAGCGTCATTTCTACGCGTCCGTACCATTCGGCGCGTTTCGAATAGGGCAATTGCCCTTTTGTCGACGCATTAACAGTTTAAACAGTTTGCGACGTTACCCCCAGCTTCGGCGTCACTCATAGCATCCATCCATACCGAAAAAAATTGGCCGCGTATCTGCGTGCTTCGCTGCAAATGTCGTCGAAAGACGATAGTCTTGTGCCGGCCGTACTACTTTGTTTTGCATTGCCTCAGGCAGCGCCTACTCTACGTTGAATTGGCTGCATCTACCTGGCATTGATAAAATAGAGGAGGCGCTGCGCGAGATATGGACGTCATTGAAAAACATGAGCTTGTGCTAAACCCAGGGCATTACACCGTGACCAAGGGCCACTGCCTGCGGCAGCACCTTATCGTCGGCAAAGGGCTTTTTCGTGCAAAGCGTCGCATTTCATGCACAGCGTCGCATTTTCAGCGCAGCCTAAAAAAACACTAGGGTCTTTAGAATTGCGTACCTATGTATTTTCTAATAAAAGAACACATGATCTGACACTTACGTATTAATGTTGCGCCTCAGGCATGCGTAGTATTTGCTTTTTGATCGAATATGTTCACAAGTATGAACGCAAACACCAGTTCAAGATGGCTGGGCTTTCAGAAAGTGGTTACACTTTGGCCGAGTGGCTGAATCAGGGGACGTCAGACAGACAGCCAGACCGAATTTTTTGCGTTCAAGTATCCCAAGAAAGACTATCGTCTTTAAAAGCTCTGCGACGCGCGAGCGCTTAGCGTGCCCCCCAACTCCGCGCTACAAACTTGCGTTCGCCCAGCGAAAAATCGCAGCCGGTCACCCGGGGAAGGGACGACGCGCGTTGCGTCTCCCTCTGGTCGGTCAGTGGTGTTCAATAACTCTAACATGACGCGAGTAGGCGACATTATGCCAAGTTCGGCTTCAACCGTTGACTCAGTGACGCTGTTCTGTGTCACGCCACTTTCTCTGATTCCGCTCTCACCCTACAGTTACCCCAAGCATCTATGGCCACAAGGGTTTGTTTAATTATTGATCATGGACGTTAGCTGTCGGGATATAGATGTACCACCAAGCGTCAACGTTGATCCATCCGTGTTAAACGGTGCCATAACTCTCAAACACCAATAAACATTGTGCAAGTTCTCTTATATAAATGTACAGAAAACTATCAGCTACTTCTAAAAAAGTCACAGTTTCACCGCAAGGGTGAAGCAATGAATGCGATAGCAACAAATTGTGATGTTACACGAAGTGAGGCTGGCAGCTAACTCTTTTGGATCAGATCTCACGCAACTCTTGAAAACGCTGGTTTAAGAGCATACGGCCGCTCCAGGGACACTCTGCTCACCATATCCTCTTCGCGTTGAGAGCGCAGCACGTAGACGAGTACACCGGCCCCCCGCTGTTGGCCGCCGAGAAGGGCAGATAACGCGCGCGCCCGCGACGACCACGCTCGTGAAAATCGAAGGTCGCTCGAGGGACCCCCCCCCCTCGCGTCTTTTCACTCTCACGAACGAGGGGCGGGGCCGGTTATCTATCTACATATACATATACGGAGCATGACCGTGAAAAGCAGCCGAGAGTGTCCATATAATTGCTATCGCAATAAAAGGCTGCGTTTCACTTTCGCGTTCTACCGATTCCTATGACGGAGGTATCAACCATGTTTTTTATTGCGATAGCAATTATATGGACACTCTCGGCTGGTTTTAGCCGTCGCCGGCGCCGCCGCCGTCATATACCATTTATGTATATGTATCTATATATTTAAAAAAGCCACAAAGAAAAATAATTCAGAAAAATGTTGCCGGCGCGCGGCATCGAACGAGGGACCTCTCGCTCTGTAGCGCGCGGCGCTAACCGCTGAGCCACGAGAGCGCACGTCCTTCAACGTTCAAAGCGGCGAGCTATATCTATACAGCGAGTTTTCAGCGGGTTTTAAGCATTACCAGCGAGATGGCGCAAAGGGAGCGCTTTGCGGGGCTCGCCGCCGCTCTCGTTGCGACGCCCGCGGTGAAGCGGTCGCGCACTTTACCCCCAGGGGGGGGGGGGTAGACGCCCGTTCGCGCGCGCGCTTTCGGGCTTTCGCCAGAACGATTGCGTTGTAGTTACCGAGCGCACGAAGGTAACTTCGCTCGCGGCAGCCCCCCCGTTTGCGAAAAGAACACGCTTTTCAAACACAGCGAAGTAACAGCTGTGACACTTGTTAGTTCGCGCTCGTGTGTACCTGTGAATACGTTTCGTGCGTCTTTTTTGTTTAAGCAGCACGTTAAGTGTCGAGCTGTGAATGTTATTAGTTCTTTCTCGTCTTGTGCGTGTTGTTTTCTTGCGTTATGTGTGCATGATCAGCGCGCTGCACATTTCGACCTGCTTGCCATTCGTCGCTTGGCATTCCAATTTGTTGCTATCGCATTCATTGCTTCTCCTTGTGGCGAAACTGTGACTTTTTTTACTATTCGTAGTCATCATCATCATCATCATCATCATCATCAGCCTGTCTACGCCCACTGCAGGGCAAAGGCCTCTCCCATGTTTCGCCAATCAAACCGGTCCTGTGCTTTCTGCTGCCACGTTATACCTGCAAACTTCTTAATCTCATCTACCCACCTAATTTTCTGTCTCCCCCTGACGCGTTTGCCATCTCTTGGAATTCAGTCAGTTACCCTTAATGACCAGCGGTTATCCTGCCGACGTGCTACGTGTCCGGCCCATATCCATTTCTTCTTCTTGATTTCAACTATGATATCCTTAACCCCCGTTTGTTCCCTGACCCACTCTGCTCTCTTCCTTCAATCAACCAAAGGACCAAGGCAGGATTTCGTACAGGCTTCTCAACAACAGACCATATTCATGCTATCAATCAGGTGATAGAGAAATGCTCGGAATACAACCAACCCCTATACATAGCCTTCATAGATTACGAGGAGGCATTTGATTCGGTGGAGACATCAGCAGTCATTCAGGCACTGCGGAATCAGGGCATCGACGAAGCCTATATAAACATAATGGAAGAAATCTACAGCGGATCCACAGCCACTATAGTCCTCCATAAAGAAAGCGACAGAATCCCAATAAAGAAGGGCGTACGGCAGGGAGACACGATCTCTCCAATGCTATTCACCGCGTGTTTACAGGAGGTTTTCAGGGCCCTAGATTGGGAAGAGTTAGGGATAAGAGTTAATGGAGAGTATCTCAGTAACCTGCGATTCGCTGATGACATTGCATTGATGAGTAACGCGGGAGACGAATTACAGCTTATGATTACTGAACTGGATACGGAAAGTAGAAGAGTAGGTTTGAAAATTAATATGCATAAAACTAAAGTAATGTGCAACAATCTTGGCACAGAACAGCGCTTTGCAATAGGTGGCGAGACACTGGAAGTTGTAAAGGAGTACGTCTACTTAGGACAGGTAGTAACCGCGGAGCCGAACCATGAGAGTGAAATAACTAGAAGAATAACGGATGGGATGGAGCACATTCGGCAAGCATTATCAAATCATGAATGGTAGTCTACCACTATCCCTCAAGAGGAAGGTATATAACAGCTGCATCTTACCGGTACTTACCTACGGAGCAGAAACCTGGAGACTTACAAAGAGGGTTCAACCTAAACTGAGGACGACGCAGCGAGCGATGGAAAGGAAAATGATAGGTGTAACATTCGTAGTCATGCAGAGGCCTTAATATGAAAACGTGGGGTACGACTTACGAAAACTAGCTTAAACCTCTCCAGCAACCTCAGAAATGAGCACCCAGAGCAAGTTTTCGATTTGTGATCCCAAAAACACACCGCTGCTTTGTTTAATGGAATTATATTTTGGCTCATACTTTAGTACTAGAATTACAATGACCATCTGTGTTATGAATGTTGTAAAAGGCACCGTATTTCTTCATCTTTCTGTTGATTCATTAACTTGTTGTTCGACCAGAGAAGAATCGTTGGAAATTTCAGTCTTCCTTCTACGAAGCATGCTTTTACGACCAGCGTTGGTTGAAATTTTTTTACTATTTGTGTTTAGAAAACACTATACATAGAAATAAAAGACCGTGAGGTTTTCACTCAACGAACTGAAGAAACCTTTCTTAGGCTCGAGCATGTTTCGTGGGATGATTCAAATATATTGGGACGCGCGTTTCTTTCAATGTTGCTGTATTTGGTTTACGCCCACAAAGACTGTCAGCAAAGCTCGGAGCAGACTGCGCTTCGGTGTTCGAGAAGCTCCACGATTTCAGTAGATCGTTTTGTTAAGATTACACGCAAGACGCGAAGAGTCAAGCTTATTCTAGAGCTTCCGCGACCACCATTGATAAGGCTAGACAGTTCCATGCGTGATGTATAAAACACGGCGCGTCCCAGCGATGATCAGTTTTTCGACGGCCGACGCTCTGTTCGCAGCTCGGCCACATAAAGAGTTTCATCTTGGACCCGTCGCCTGCTGCCTTCGTCAACGTCACAACCACGTAACAATATATCGTGGTTAACCTCTGTCACGTCGATGAATAGTTACGTTTTCGCTGCACCCTCAACTAAGGTTCGTGCAGACGAACAATGAAGTTTTCTTTCTTGCCTACGAACAATCTGCAAGCCATATATATATATATTACAGTTAGGAATTGTTTAGGCTAATATATATATATATATATATATATATATATGTAACGACACCGATGAATCATGAATCCAATACGGTCGCCATTACTGTTTATTTCAGTTCTTCTTTCTCGCTCTCTATGAGCTGTACCCTTGCGTCTTCTTTTCCATCTTCTTCCTTACACTCCCCCCCCGTTGTTTGTCGTCACCCCTCCTGGGGTTGATACCGAAGAACGTTGCTTGTAGCGGCGAATTCCAGCTGTCCGTCATTGAGGTAGCCAATGGTCTTTAGCACACCTTGCTGTACCGATATTTTTTACGACTTTAAACGGTCCAAGAATTCTTGTGTCGCTACCGGGCAGACCCTTCCGCACGAGCACAAGATCATTCAGTCCAATATCCGGCTTGTGTCCTTGGTGTCGCTTGTCGAATTGGAGCTTCATCGCCTTTCGGTATCTCCTTTGTTCTTGGTTGGTTTTTCGGTGTTCAAACAATTGCAGTTGATCATCAATTTTAAGTTCTTTGTCGGCTGGCAGTATTGGCACTTCGCCATAGGCAGCAAAATGCGGGCTACAGCCAAGACTCGTAGTGTGTGTTCTGTTGTGGTGAGCCACAGCCGCCTCTAGGCAGCACTTCCATCCGCCTTTAAACGTTGGGTACATGGACATGAATTGCTTGATGTCACGTATAACCCTTTCCGCCATTCCATTGGCCTGCGGGTGAAATGGAGCGCAACGGCGTAGTGTAATGCCACGGCTATCTGCCCACTGCTGAAGTTTCTTGCTTAAAAATGCGGGTCCATTGTCAAATATAACGACTTTCAGCTGTGAGAATATCGCTCGGTCAAGCAAGGCGATAACACTGTTCGTGTCTTCTCGTCCAGGACGTGCCGCTACCATTCTGGTGCACTGATCTATGGCAATCAAGAAAGACTGTGTTTTGGGAACGCCGGAACTCTTCTTTTTCAGTTCCGCAAAGTCCACGTGGACGACTTCAAAGGGCTTGTCCGAGTGGTTTGGCAAGACGAGCTCGTCGGGTCGAGGCCGGTATTTCGCTTTATTCACTTGA
The DNA here is from genome assembly GCA_030522465.1 of Rhipicephalus appendiculatus. Lineage (NCBI taxonomy): Eukaryota > Metazoa > Arthropoda > Arachnida > Ixodida > Ixodidae > Rhipicephalus > Rhipicephalus appendiculatus. The sequence goes on from JALIZH010011028.1 coordinate 71,656, forward strand.
CACAAGTGGCACGACTTGACATAGGCTTCGAAGTCTTTCTTCATGTTTGTCCATGTGAACCGTTTGAGAAGCTTGTTGTACGTTCGCCAGAAGCCATCATGACCACCTGATTCGGGGCTGTCGTGATACAAGTGAAGCACTTTTGGAATCAGTGTGTCTGGTACGACGAACTTGCCATCCTTGAAGTGCAGACTTTCATACCCTTCCCATAATCTCGTCAAGTTAACTGTTCCATGCGGGATCTCGACCGCCAACCGAGACAGGGCGTCGGCGTCAATAAGATGGCTACCTTCACGGTGGAAGACCTCAAAATCGTACTGTTGAAGCTCATTGACCCATCGGGCCAATTTTCCCCTTGGCTCCGCCATATTCAACAGGTGCGTTAATGCTTGGTGATCCGTATATAATGAAAACTTTCTTCCGTCGATGTATGATCGGAAGTAGCGCACAGCCATTAAAACAGCAAGAGCCTCCTTCTCAGTTGTGGAATAATTCTGTTGGGTAGGGTTGAAGGTGTAGGAGTAGTATCCTATAACCCTAAGCTGCTGAGTTGGAGGTGAACTGAGGTCTCTTTGGTACAGAACCGCCCCTGTACCATAATTGGAAGCGTCCGTATTCATCTCGAAAGGTAAACTATAGTCCGGTAGAATAAGAATAGGGTCCGATGATATACGACGTACAAGTTCTTGATAAACCCTTTCGCAATCCTTGGTCCAAACAAAAGGCACTTCTTTCTTCGTGAGCTCCGTCAAGCACTTCGTCATCTTGGAGTAATCTTTAATAAAGCTCCTGAAGTGGCCTGCGAGTCCCAGAAAAACTCGAAGTGAGTGAATGTCATGTGGCTTCGTGAGCTTTGCGATCCTTTGGACGGACTCCTGTTTCGTGCTCTTGGTGGTTCCGTCGAACACTCTTCCAAGGAAAACCACTTTCGACTTAAAGAACTCGCTTTTCTTCTCATTGATCTTGAGATCGGCGTCCATAAGTGCTTGTAATACTTTCCCGAGATGTCCAGAGTGCTCCTCTTTTGATCTTGAGTACACTATAATGTCGTCAATATAAACGTTGCAGAAGACTCCCAAGTGTGGCTTCAAAACACTGTTCATCATCTTCTGAAACCAAGCTGGAGAATTTTTCCAGCCAAACGGCAGCCGCTTGTACTCATACACGTCAAATGGCGTAATGAATGCCGAGAACTTCTTCGTTTCTTCTTGCAGAGGTACTTGCCAGAAGCCTTTGCAAAGGTCGAGACGAGAAAACACTTTGCTGCCTCCGGTTTCATTGATTATGTCGTCAATATGTGGCATTGGAAAGGGAAAAAGGTCAGTCTGCTTGTTTATCTGCCTGTAATCGGTGCAGAGACGAAATGTTCCGTCCTCTCTTGGTGCAATAGTTATCGGTGAAGCAAAAGGATACGTAGAAGGGCGTATGACACCGGCATCAAGCATTTTCTGTAGCTCTGCCTTCAGCCACAACTTCTTTTCTCTGGACATGTTGTAAGCCTTCCGCTTCACTATGGTCGTATCTCGGAGCTCAAATGGTACTTCAAACTTAGTGGTCGCCTTCTGGTATCCGCCTACACAAAGTAACTCAGGATACATGCGAGTGACGTCTTCTGCGGCAGTAGGCTTGCGGGGGGTTTTCGGCAACGGCTGTAAAGGTAGTCAGCAGGCGGTCATCATGTGTGGTAACTTGTCCATCCCAATAAAGATTCAAACGCAATTCTTGCATTACCGGGCGGGACAAAAGAAGTTGATACTTCACTCCATGAAGGACCAGTGCTTTTACAGTCGTACTCTTGCCCTGACACGTAATGAAGATCTCTGTCCATTCATCATACAGTTGTTTCCTGCGATCATAGCCGTACACGACGACGGGACAATCTTTTCTTATAGTTAGCTGAGGAATCACGTCTTTGTTAATGACAGTGATTGACGCTCCACTGTCAACCAGAGCTTTCACATCCTTCCCATTTACTTGCGCAGGCACGTATATTAGCTTGGCGCGGTCCGTCAGAAAAATCTTTTCATATGTTTGGGACGAAGGGTCGTCAGAACATCCTTTGGTAAATTTCCTTTTCTTCGTCTGCCTTATGTTTTTCGTAGACGGCTCGGGTTCGCTGAATGGGTCTGGCCATCCAGGTGCTGGAAACATTTCAGCGGTGGTCACTTCTCTCGCCGAAGACTGTCGCTGTTGAACGAGCAACAGCTTCATAATCTGCAGTAGCTCCTCAGGCGTTCGTGGTGTTCCAAGCTGAAAGTGGCGCTGCATGCATTCAGGAAGTCCCAACGTGATGAGGGACACAAGTGACGAGTCGGAGAGTGCAGAGTCCGCCGCATGCAATAGCCTCCACTTCTCAAAGTAGTAGTTCGTAACAGGACCAGAGCGGTACCTCAAGGTTATTGCACGGTCCCAAATTCGAAACTTGCTTTCACAGGATGTCGCTAGAAAGCTCTGCCTCCAGTCCGCCAAAGGATGTCCTGCCTTCTCTGTTACTCGAATGTCATGCCAAGTCTTCGCAACGCCTCCCAGGTAGAATCGCATGTGCATTATTTTGTCGCGATCGTGATTCCAAAAATTTTGATCGCACGCGTATTCGTAGAAGTCAAGCCAGGCCTGAGCGCTCATTGATGATGATCCATCGTAGATGTCTGGCTTAGTTACTTCCAATGGTGGTTTCAGAGATCGGCCAACTCCTGTCTGCATTATAAGCTCCAACAGATGTTGTTGCCGCTTGCTATTTTCTTCCTGCAACTTGATTATATCTTGGAAGGTATCTTTGCCTCTTAACGGGCTGTCTGTTTCAGCAATCTCCTCTTTTGTCAGTCCGGCTTCGTGCAGTCTATCTTCACCATGGAGCCGACCAGTATGCGTGATGGCCGCTTTAAGTTCCTCGTGATTCATATCTTCTTTCGAAAATTGGCGATGTCGCCGAACAGTCAAAGCTCACGCGAACAGATCGACTTTCAACCATAGACGCGGCATGCAACGCTCACCGTCTTGACACATCTTGCAGCGACGTCGACGCGCATGGTCGTCGGAAAATCGGATCTGTTCAGGCGCGCACAGGATCCTGCAGTAGACTGCGCCAAAATTGTAACGACACCGAGGAATCATGAATCCAATACGGTCGCCATTACTGTTTATTTCAGTTCTTCTTCTTTCTCGCTCTCTAAGAGCTGTACCCTTGCGTCTTCTTTTCCATCTTCTTCCTTACAATATATGTATGTATGTATATATATATATATATATATATATATATATATATATATATATATATATATATATATATATATATATATATATTCGAGGGTTCTACGAAAAGTAAGGTTCGCATATTTTTTACAAATAGAAAGCATCATTTATTGTTGTTATTTTTTTATATATCGTTCAAAAGCTTACGCTTGTGTCTATTTTTCGACATAGTCTCCATTTTTTCGAACGCGTTTTGAATATGAGACGGTGGTGCAGCTTTTGTATTCCGAAGTCGAAGAAGTCTCCCGGCAACCCGATGAGGAAGCGTGTGACCTCTGCTCGCACTTCATCGTCGCTTTTGAACCGTTTGCCACCTAAGTGTTCCTTTACCTTGGTGAAGAGGTGATAATAGCTGGAAGTTAAGTCTGGGCTGTACGGGGGGATGGGGCATAACAGTCCACCCCAATTTCTTCAAAAGCTCCTGCGTTTGACGAGCGACGTGGGGTGGCTCCTTGTGTCCTGGAGCCGACGTAAGGTTGCTCTTTGTGTCGGTGCTCCTTGCGTGCGTCAGTAAGCATCCGCGGGACCCAGCGAGCACACACCTTGCGGTCACCCAACGTTTCTGTGAATGTTCTTTCAATTGTGCCGTGGGAAGCTTCAGGAATGCGTTCAACAAGTTCATGGACAGTGACCCTGCTATCACTGAGCAGCTCACTCTTCATCTTCTGGGCAATCGTATCCTAAACCGGCGGTCTTCCGCTCCGTTCTTCATCGTGAACTTCCTTGCGACGCTCAGCAAAAGCCCTGCATCATTTGCGGACGTGCACTCTTCACCATAAACCGCACTCAGTTTCCGAGGAATCTCCACGGGCGCTAACTTCGGATTACTGCTCGAACCTCTTACTTGGCAAGAGCGGCGACCCACACCTCCATCTCTGACGGCTGCCAAGCGAACACTCAGCGACGTAGCGACTCGCGGACAGGCGACCTCGAGATAGGAGGAACTACTGCGCACGGCGCTGTTGTCGGATTTAGCCTAGCACCGTCCCTTCAGGCTGTAGCTCATTGGAAACCTTACTTTTGGCACAACCCTCGTATATATATATATATATATATATATATATACGTGCTCGCATAATTTCGAAGGGGTTTGCCAACTAGGCCAGCAACTAATTCTTTTACAATACGAACCACTGTCCCGTTTATGTTATTGTTCTCCTGATGTGGTCGGGTTGTGAAAATGATGATAATTCCCGAATTTGTCTTCCTGTTGCGTGTAGCTCCAGGCCACTTCAATAAAGCGTTATTTATTTATTTATTTATTTATTTATTTATTTATTTATTTTGACCCCTAAGGGCTTACAAGAAGCGTTGTAGAGGGGAGAGGCTGAAGTAAATCAGTACAATACAGAAAAAAATATGTATAATACAAAGAGAAGTTCACGAAAAAACAATATTACACCGAAAAAAAATATAATACTCTAGGTAAAAGAGCCCAACTGGTAACAAATAAGATATGCTTATACATCAGGAAGCGAAAATAGGACGTAATACGAAACTAAAAATCAGGCAGCGATAATAGTGAATGAAAATGCATACTAAACGAAAAAAAAAATCCACTCCTGTTCTTTAGGGCGTAAATATCGATGCAGAAAATAATGATACAGGAAGAGGCAAGAAAATATAATATATCGAATTACAAGAATGACAAGAACATCACCACAAAGTAACAAAGCAAAGCAATGAAATGCTGCGAAAAGAAAGACCTGGGATAGGAATACGTGATCTTGAAACAAAAAATCGCAAATGCACTAGTGAGGCAGCTTGATGCAGCTTCATAGTGTATTTGTTAGTACTTCGCGGAAACGGACTGTGTCTCTGATAGCGACTAGTGACGCAGGCAGGCGATTCCACATGTGGCATGTTCTTGGCAAGAATGAATATGAGTAGGTTACTGCGCTGTGAAGGCACATGGATTTTGAAGGATGATCGACACGTGGGGAGATATAAGATGCTGGTTCAGTGTATCGGGACTTCAGCTCCTCGATGTGATAGTACATCTTACAAAGAAGGCAAAGACAGGATAACTTCCTTCTAGAAGAAAGCAGGGGAATGTGAAGTGTTCGTTTGATACTAGTGATGCTAGCAATTCGATGGTAATTGTTAAGGAGGAAACGGGCCGCTTGATTTTGTATATTTTCTATTATGTTTGTTAGAGTAGCATGACCAGGGTTCCAATCGAGCATGCGTATTCAAGGATTGGTCAAACAGAAGTAATGTAGAGCTGTTGTTTTAGTTTCGGGCAAGCAAAGGAAAAGTTTCGTTTCCGATAACGGAGCATGCGGTTAGCTTTCGCCGTTATGTATTCAATCTGTCTTTTCGAAGAGATTGTAAGTAATATGTACACCGAAATATTTACGAGACAGTACTTGAGCAAGCGAAGTATTATCAAGTAAATAAGTAGGGCATGCCAAATTATTACAGGAAATCCTCATTGCTTTGCATTGAGATGTGTTATGATCCATTACCCACACTCTAAGAGAAAAAAAGAGTCAAAAGACGGTCACGACAATATGACTCTCTCCGGGTATTCACTTGACTCCTGTTGGAAGGTAGACCCAGAAAAAGAGAGTTAGCATTTCTAGAGGAGTCATAGCACACTCGTGAAGCGCGTTTCGATTGGCTTCCATAATGAAGGCGCCGCCGTATACGCGTTCATAGAGCGCGTTTGCCGGACCGCGTCGTTGTGGAGCGCTCGTTCACTCGTCCCGGCTCGGAAGTGCTGCCGCCGGCGTGGCCGCGCAGTGCCTCCGCCTGCCTCCGCCTGCTCAGAAATGCGTTGCGTTGGTTGCGCTGGCCGCGTGTCTTCTAGTTCTGAGTTCAAGCGGACATGCGCATGCTTGAATTGACGCTTGGAGTGAGGAATATTCATGGAGCTGCGGGCACGGACAACGTGCGCTTGTTAACGGTGAGTGTATACAGTTTTCGTAGGTACTAATTACAGAGCTTTAGCTAGGCGTCTGCAGCGGCTCCATGGAAGTAGACGGCCATCCAATTGCAACAGTGGCCTGCCTCCGCGTGGCTGTGGCAGATGGCCAATTAAACCTATCAGTTAATGAGTCCAGAGCGGGGGGACATTTGTAGGGATTTCTCCTCTCGAGTTGACGTCACAAGGGCTCCGCCTTTATCCTCCGAAGATTTGTCCCCCATGTGAAAACCCATTTACCTACAGCGCGCCGAAGAAGGCCGAAAACTCGGCCGCCTACGTATCAAGAATCGGGAGACCACTGACAGCCGCCGCAACAATCTTCGAGGACGCATCATAGAATACCATCCAGGCGACTGTGTGTGGGTCTGGACACAGATATGCCGACGTGGATTAGTGAAAAACTTCTGCGACGGTACTTCGTACCATATAACATACTTCGACGCCTCGGCGCACTCGACTACGAGGTTGTCCCCGAAGGCATCACGAACTCACTCCACACAGCCGTCACCTCAGGTGAACGTCAATTGTAGTTATGCACCATCCACTGCAGTTGATTTATGTAGCAGCGTCCAGGGCTACCTTCCTCGCGAACACACACTCTGCATATTAGTTTACCGCTTCTCGTATTGCTAACACCCACGTTGCCGTTGGCATCGTTTCGCAATAATAAAGAGGTTATATAAAACATATGCGACTGTTGAACTTATGTCTGGGCGTAAAACATTTGTGTCGTTTCGTAACGACTCACTCAATATAAAAATACAACACAGTCACCTTCCCTACGCATGCTTCGAATGACATCGTTTCGCAACTTTTTTAGATGCGAAGCAGCTTATGGCGGAGTTCAATCTGGTGGTGGTGGTGGTGTGCGGCCTGGCCGCCCTTACTGCGCATGCGCAGACCCCCTCCACACACGTTCTCTCCTACTCTCCCCCTCTCTCTCCTCTAGACATCCCTCCCTGCGGCGTCCACACCCCCCACTGCGCGCGCGCGCACCCCTATTGCGCATGCGCGTCCCCTTCACCTCTCTCTCATCTCCTACGCTCCCCCCCTCTCTCGCCTCGCAACGCCGACGCAGGGAGCGTCTGCTAGCGAGTTTCTTGATTGAAAAAAAAGCCGGCAGATCCCACAAACTGTGGGAATCGATGTAATGCGAAGCTGCCAGGAAGGAGCAACTGATGCTTTACATAATTTGCATATTATGATTTACATGTTAGGACCTGTCATTTATGTTCCTCATACAGTCACGTCGCGCAATACCAATTTTGGTGTATATCAAGCTACCGAACTGGATGCAAGCGCACCATGAGCGCGGCATGTAAATGGCGTTGTAGATGACATGGATGAAAAGATTTTCATGTTTCCACCTGCCACTTATGTTCGTTATACTGTCGTGTCACTCAGTACCAAATTTGGTGTATATCAACCAACGAAACGGCCGCGAGCGCGCCATGAGCGTGAAATGCAAGTCATGCCGCTCATGACATGTCATGATTTCCATATTACCACTTGTCATTTATTTTCGTCATACAGTCCCGTCACCCAATACCAAGTTTGGTATATATCAAGCTAACGAAACGGCCGCGAGCGCGCCATGAGCGTGGCATGCAAGTCATGTCGCACATGATGAGTCATGATTTCCTTATCACTACTGGTCATTTATGTTCGTCATACTGTCATGTTACTCAATACAAAATTTGGTGTATATCAAGCTAACGAAACGGCCACTAGCGCGCCATGAGCGTGGTATGCAAGTCATGTCGCACATGAAGAGTCATGATTTCTATATTACCACTTGTCATTTATGTTCGTCATACAGTCATGTCACTCAATACCAAATTTCGTGTATCTCAAGCTAACGAAACGGCCGCCAGCACGCCATGAGCGTGGTATGCAAGTCATGCCGCGCATGACGCCATGATTTCCATATTACCACTTGTCATTTATGTTCGTCATACAGTCATGTCACTCAATGCCAAATTTGGTCTATATCAAGCAAACGAAAGGTCCGCGAGCGCGCCATGAGCGTGGCAGGTAAATCATACTTTTCATGACAAGTTATTCATGATTTTCATGATATGACCAGCCATTTATGTTCGTCATACAGGCATGTTATGCCATACCAAATTTGGCATAAATCCCATTAGCAATACGACCCGGAGACCACAAAGTCATAGGTGGCTAGATGGATAGCTAGATAGATAGATACGCTCAAAGTCGCCGAAGTTCGCTAAGAAATGCTTCGCATTTGAAACCGACTGCTTGCGCTGCACAACCGTTCACTGGTCCACCCCGTATATATAGGCACTGGATCTTGACCTGCAAGGTAGTTCCGGTGGAAGATTGCTCCTGTGCGTTGTTGAAGAACAAAAATTCGCAGCGTGCGCGTTAACTAAAAGCGGACTGCGGGTCTCTGTGTCCAATCGGAGTATTCTGTCTCTCATTGCCTATTAGCAGCGATTGACATGTTCGAGTAGGAAACACGGGTCCATCACTGCGTGCATTGCGCCTCCCCAGGTTTCGCTCCGGCGCAACGCCGCGATGAGCGCCAGCGTCAACGCCGCCGCCAGTGCAAGCGTTAGTGCCCGCTGCTTCGCATCTACACATGGTTTCTTTTAGAGGGAGATGGTGTACGTTTTTTAGATGCGAAGCATCTTATGCTCGGGGCTATGTCCCTCCCGCGTCTCTGCCGCGTCCAGCGTCCCGCGTCCGGCCACTGTCATGAAGTAGGGAAGCACCCATTATGCGAACCAGAACACTGTAGTAATATGAAGGCCGTCAACCACTACCACAGTCATCAGAGTCATGGCCGAGAGCACAGAGAGGCTGCTTAGCAATGGCTAGGCAGGTGGTGTCTGTCGCCCAGGTTGACCCCATTCCTGGACCTTGCTTGCATGTGTTTGGAGGGGGGCTTAGTCCGTCCCTCTTTCCCGTGTCCCACACCACCACAGCGCATGGGCGTCCCCTCCCCCCTCTCCCCTCTAGGAATCCTCTACTCTACGGGGCGGCGCCCGCGTCCCACATCTTCACAGCGCATGCGCGTCCTCTCCCCCTCTCTCCTCTCGGGATCCTCTACTCTACGGAGCGGATCCCGCGTCCCACACCCCCACAGCGCATGCACGTCCCCTCCTCCTCTCCTACGGTCCCCGCCCCCCCGTTCCCTCCTCTAGGAATCCTCTAGTGCGACAGCTGCATACTCCGCTGGGGGGCGCCACGGTAGTTCCGCGGTATGAAAATGATGGAGCGCGCGCGCCCTGATTCTCTCTCCTGTGCAGAGCCGCGATGAGGGCCCGGACCACTGCCTTGAAACGAGAGCGGCGACGTTCCTCTCGCTCAAGCTAATTATATCTCCGCTGCTTCGCATCCACACATGGTTCCCTTTGCCGGGAGATGGGGAAGTTTTTTTAGATGCGAAACATCTTATGCTCGGGGCTCCCGTGTCCGTCCCGCGTCCCGCGTCCCCCGTCCCCCGTCCCGCGTCCGGCCACTTTCATGAAGTAGGGAAGCACCCATTATGCGAACCAGAACACTGTAGTAATATGAAGGCCGTCAACCCTAACACAGTCATCAGAGTCATGGCCGAGAGCACAGAGAGGCTGCTTAGCAATGGCTAGGCAGGTGGTGTTTGTCGCCCAGGTTGACCCCATTCCTTGAGTCATGGCCGAGAGCACAGAGCGGCTGCTTAGCAATGGCTAGGCAGGTGGTGTCTGTCGCCCAGGTTGACACCATTCCTTAATCTTGCTTGCATGTGTTTGGAGGGGGCTTAGTCCATCCCTCCTTCCCGCGTCCCACACCCCCCACAGCGCATGCACGTGCCCTCTCCCACTCTCACCCCCCTCTCTCTCCTCTAGGAATCCTCTACTCTACGGAGCGGCCCCCCGCGTCCCACACCCCCCCCCCCCCCAGCGCATGCGCGTCCCCTCCCCTATGCTATCCTACGCTCACCCCCCTTCCTCTACTCTAGGAATCATCTACTCTAAGGAGAGGCGCCCACATCCACACAGCGCATGCGCGTCCTCTCCCCCCTCTCTCCTCTAAGAATGGTCTACTCCACGGAGCGGCTCCCGCGTCCCACACCCCCCACATGGCATGCACATCCCCTCCCTCTCTCTCTCCTCTTCTACGGTCCCCCCCCCCCGTCCTTTCATCTAGGAATCCTCTACGCAGCGGCGCGCACGACAGGTGGTGTGACAGCTGCATACTCCGCTGGGGGGCGCCACGGTAGTTCCGCGGTATGAAAATGACGGAGCGCGCGCGCCTCATTTTCTCTCCTGTGCAGCGCCGCGATGAGCGCCCGGACCACTGCCGTGAAATGAGAGCGGCGACGCTCCTCCCGCTCAAGCAAATTATCTCCCCGCTGCTTCGCATCCACAAATGGTTCCCTTTAGCGGGAGATGGGGAATTTTTTTTATTACGAGACCAGCCTCACGTGCCTGGTGAGCATTTTGCAAAGCACCCAAAGGGAACAGGTCGCACAGTGAAGTTTCTGATGTTGAGAATGACACGGTTGTGGATCTAACTCGTTCCCCCCCCAATGACGGCCGAAGCAGTATGTTGATCATTGTTGTCAGGTTTTTGCCCATTGTATCATCTCCCAATTGTTTTGTTTTTGCGACAAGATTGTGTAACATCATGTAATAATATTCTTGTGTACTACTGAAGCTCGCGTTCTTCAGTCTGCTTGTTGCAGTGACTGCTGTCACAGTTAGTAAAACCAGCGTTGGACGTGTCCATGTGGGAGCATATGCGGCTTTTGATTGAAAGGGATCTCTCACAAACTTCGTGGCCTTGCTGCGGGTTTTACACGTCTGAGCTTAATTTTGTGACAATCATTGTTGCTTAATTTTGGCGGCATGTGCGTCGAGCTCTCCAGTATATATTGCTGGTACCTCTGAAACTCCTAATTTATAAACAAAATATTACTTAGTGTCATGTTTAATTTTTGTTCACTGAATGAAAAAAAAAACTGCGCTAGTGACGCGTCAGCATGACCATTTTTGTCGCGGGTCTGCTCTATTTTTTTTATGCTGACTTTTTGCTGCTTTTCGTAGGTAGCACTCCGCGCTTAGTAAAGGGAGCGTTTTAAGTGCTTATGTACCTTGGGAGAGAACTTGCGAGCCTACACATTGTCGGCCTAATACTTCACCAGGAGCCCTATTTTATGAGGCGCCGATGCATGAAGCAGGGAAAGCGAGTTTCATATATGAATATACGCGTGCAGGCGATCACTGCTGTAGAAGCAGAAGAAGTTGAAACGATGAACGGCTGTGGGCTTCCTTCGCTGATGTCTGGTTTCTTTACAATATATATATATATCTATGGCTCGCATATTGCTTGAAGGCAAGAAAGACAACTTCATTGGCCATCTACTCAAATCTTAGTTGAGTGTGCAACAAAAACGTAACTATGAATCTACGTTATGCAAATTAACCACGACATATATGTGAATCATCACTTCTCGCCGCTCCACGAAGCTTGCTTGAACCTAAAAAAGGTTTCTTCACTTCGTGGAGTGAAAAGCTCGTTTTCTTTTATTGTTATGTATAGTGTTTGCTCAACTCAAACAATAAATATTTGCAGCGAACGCTGGTCGTAAAAAGGTAC
>JALIZH010011029.1:0-17331 GCA_030522465.1 Rhipicephalus appendiculatus
TAGCTAGATATCCACAAAGTGCCTTAAGCTTGCTGAGGAATGCTTCATATGAAAAAAAAAAAAAAAGAAAGAACACTGCCTGTGAAATAATTGGTCATGGCATTTGAAGAAACAAGACTCTATTTACATTATTTACACATAACAGTTCGAACATAGTCCATGGCGGACGCTTTCTTCCTTCTCTTCTTTCTTGATGATCGCTCACGCGTGCTTCTCGTCGGCTTCTTCCTCTTCTTCTCAGCGAAAAGAAAATATTCAACATCCTCTGCCCACCGCGAAGTCGCGCACTGTGATTTCATTACTGCGAAGAAAGTTCCGAAAATGCTCCAACGATTCCTTACGATGGAGGCACTTTCTCGTGACCGTAGGTCTTGACCCTGAAGTGTCGACCTTTTCGTTCGGGTAGAGAAAGATATCAGATCGGCGTACTCGTTCACTTGTTACCGGTGCAACAGGTGCGCTGCTTGGCTTTAAGCGTTTCTTGACACACGCGTTGCTAGGCCTGATTACTTTCTTCACAGTCTGTCTTCCGCGTGGTACCCGAAATTTTTCTCGAGGTTCAGCTAGGGTTGCTGGTAGGCCACCAACAGGCTTAGATGACGCTAGCTGACTGCCACTGTCGCTCAGCCACATCAGCAACTCTTGTATCTCTCGGTTGAGGGCCTGAGCCTCTCGCAGGACAGCTTCCAACTGCGGCTGGCACTCAGCTGCTTTGTCTTGCAGTGTCTTCCATCGCCGGTTCAGGTCAGCTACCTCGGTCTGTCTAACACTGGCGTACTCGCTGTGCCGGTCTACTTCAATCAGCTGGTGACCAGCGCGGTTCAGCTTGTCCACATTACCTGGGTGCGCTTGGATGTCATTCATCAGCACCTTGTGCTTAGCCAGCTCAACCTCGATGACTTGAGCATCGCCGGCAACCGGTGGGTCTTGACCTGTCTGGCGGCACCGGTCCACTTCGGGATGGGTCTCTTGAATTTCTTGCTTGATCTCGCGCAGTATCTCCTGTTCAAATCTTTCTAGCTTGCCATTTGTTTCTTTCGTTGGAGTGCTGTTGTCCGCTGGCATAATCCCGGCCCTCTCCCAGCTCTTGAACCTCCATGCAAACTCATCGGTAAAGCCAGCCGATGTACTTAGTCCCAAGATGCATACGTTGAGACCCAATTCCAAAGAGGTGTCAAAAGAAAGTGGTCCTTGCAACATCCAACCAAAGGCAGAACCCATCGCCACCAAGCTTTTTTGCCCATGGTATCGCTTCGTCTCTCCCGACATGAATTGCCATAGCTGATCAGCACCAATTAAAAGGCTGACTCCCGGAACTGCAGCCATGCCCGGTATCAACATCTTATCGGCAAGGAGATGCCCGTCGATTTCGATGTCTCTGACAAAGTCATGGTCGACTGGTGCACAGCATCCTTGCAGATCAACGGTGCTTCAATGGCTGTTAACAGGTACTCCTGGGTGTCATACTGACTGCGAAGTTTTAGTTCGACGACTCGATGTTGTCTGGGAATGGAACTTGTCTGTCCAAATATATTTAACTGTAGATTGATAGATCCAAGTTCTTTCAATCCAAGTGTCTTGGACATGTCTTCACGAATAAATGTACGCTGACTTCCGCTGTCCACCATGCCACGAATATAGGCCTTTTGCGTTTTCCCCATGACCCATGCCCTAAATGTTTGCAATAAGACATCAGAGTCCACGTACGAATGAGAGCTGGTATGCAGACTGTTTGCAGTTACGGAGCCTTCGTGTTCTTTCTTCTTAGGTTTCCACTTGGGGTCGCACATTGAAGAAACATGTCTACCTCCGCATGTTCCACACTTGACTTTTCGGTAGCAGTCCTTGGCTAGATGTCCTCTCACGGTGCATCGATAACATCGGTTCTCGGTAGCCAATTTCTTCAACTTTTCTTCATGGGTAACACTGCTGTCACAAACTGGAGTTGCGTGCTTTGCAGACCCACAAAACAGACAGTCTTTATCCTTATCTTTCGACGAAGAGTGCAGGACCGCTGCTGTTGATAGAGTGGATTGCAAGTTCCTTTTCTCTTCGGGTGGACGGGCGCCTTTATTTCCTTTAAAGTCATGAACTTCACTTCTTTCGCGGCTTTCAACTTCCACGCGAAGATACGTCAGGAGTTCTTGCAACTCCTTCTCGGCTGTGGCTGTCGATGATGAGTCATGCTGTTGTCCAGAGCCTGCATTGTCGATTGTAGACGGTGGTAACCTTAAGTTGGCTTCTCTCCGGTAATAACCAACGACAATGTCTGTTGGCAATGCCTTCAACAAAATATCCGTCATCATAGTTGCATGACTGGCAGGACTGACGTTTAATCCTTTGAGACCTCTTATGTGACACTGCACATAATCCAACAGCTTTCTAAGGTTGTGGACGTCTTCTAACGAATCAAGCTGTTGGTAGTGCGCGCAGTCGTCGTAGATGGTCTTGTACGATGCGACGGTTATCACCGAAACGACTCTTCAGAATCTCGATGGCATCGTCGTAGCACTCGGCTGTCGCTTGCAGACCAGAAATCGCGGCGGCTGCGTCTCCTTTCAGAAGAGTCTTTAGATATTGAAATCTTTCTCCTTTTGTCAGGTTTTCGTTTTCATCAACAGAGGCCCTAAACTGCTCCCAAAAGGAAGGCCAGTGGCAGAGCTGTCCGTCGAATGTCTGCAGCTGGAGTGTGGGAAGCTTGACTGACCAGCGCGGTGCGCGATCCTCGAGCGTCTGGGATGGCCTTGCAGGTAGAGACTGGGTTGTCGTAGAGCACTGGTTTTGACGGAATTGCCACTCCCGAGCCTTCAGCTGTCCCAGCATTCCTAGCGCAGCATCTTGATAAGTCAACAGAGCTTCAAATTCTGTGGCGAACTCATCCTCTGGAATAAGTTCTTCGAGCTCGGCGTAGCACTCGGCTGTCGCTTGCAGACCAGAAATCGCGGCGGCTGCGTCTCCTTTCAGAAGAGTCTTTAGATATTGAAATCTTTCTCCTTTTGTCAGGTTTTCGTTTTCATCAACAGAGGCCCTAAACTGCTCCCAAAAGGAAGGCCAGTGGCAGAGCTGTCCGTCGAATGTCTGCAGCTGGAGTGTGGGAAGCTTGACTGACTAGCGCGGTGCGCGATCCTCGAGCGTCTGGGATGGCCTTGCAGGTAGAGACTGGGTTGTCGTAGAGCACTGTTTTTGACGGAATTGCCACTCCCGAGCCTTCAGCTGTCCCAGCATTCCTAGCGCAGCATCTTGATAAGTCAACACAGCTTCAAATTCTGTGGCGAACTCATCCTCTGGAATAAGTTCTTCTAGCTCGGCGTTAATCTTATCCAAATCTGCGTTATTTCCTTGTAGCCGTTCAATCAAAGATACAATCTTTGCACTGTCAGCACTTTCCATCACGGCTTTGGCTTCATTGATGAGACGCGTATTCATCTGTCGTCGCGCCGCTCGCTTCTCTTTCAGCGCTTTGAGGCGATTCATCTTGTGTTTCTACAATATGCGTGAACTCGCTCACCTCAGTCCACTGGTGAGTTATTCTGTCACGGCGAAAGGCAGCGGCATATGTCCATTCTGGATGTCCTGTCTGGCTTTCTTCTAATGTTGCCGCTGTCCTCACGACGTGCTGTCTTCGGTTTGAAAGCTCCCGATGAGCACTCGAAGCATGTAGTGTCCCGGTGAGTACTCCCGGGTTTCGGCACCACTTTGTGAAATAATTGGTCACGGCATTTGAAGAAACAAGACTCTATTTACATTATTTACACACAACAGTTCGAACATAGTCCATGGCGGACGCTTTCTTCCTTCTCTTCTTTCTTGATGATCGCTCACGCGTGCTTCTCGTCGGCTTCTTCCTCTTCTTCTCAGCGAAAAGAAAATATTCAAAACTGCCGTTACCATTCATTGAGTGACAAATGGCAAGGACCATGGCATAGATCTAGGACGCGTAGCTTTTCTGCACGGTTACCAACTTACCAATTAAGGAAGCATGGTACTATTCATGAGGCGTGGTGCCTGGATGAGGCCATTTTCCCGCCCATTCACACACACGCACGCGAGCCGGTAAAGCCGTTTATTGAGTACTGCCGCGAAATATAAAGGTTCAGGAGTTGCTAAAATAGGTTGTGAAGAAGGCATCTTGAATGCCAGCAGACCTAACTGAAGGAATGCTCGTGCACAAACGTGCACACACGCGTCTTAGCGCACGTTCGGGATAGTCGTAGTTGCCTAGGCCGCCTCGTACTCGGAGTCTTCGGGCGAGCTGCTGCCGCGTGCGAGACCTAGTCGGGACCAGGCGCGTCCGGCCTGGCCGCCGGTTACCGCGAAGGCTACAGCTGCCGTCAGGAAGAGCAGGCCTACGATGACGGCCAGCGGTACGCCGAAGTGTCCGCGCGAGTACATCAGCGTGGCGCCCGAGGCGAACATGTGTGCCACCGGCGAGAAGGCGATCAGCAGCGTGCTCTGAAGGCACAGCGCTTGGAAGGCGACCACGCTCCACAGGGTGTGCAGCACCGTCAGAATGCCCGTGGTCAGCGCCGATGCCAGGAGGAAAGATTCGGGAACGCTGCATTAAGGAGAACGAAGAAACAGCTGGCCAGCTGCACAAACCTGTTACTCTACTTTTTTTTTCTGTGCAGCGGAAAGCTTACAGCTCAGTGTGTGTAATCATCATCATCATCGTCAGCCTGACTACGCCCACTGCAGGGCAAAGGCCTCTTTCATGTTCCGCCAATCAACCCGGTGCTGTGCTGTCTACTGCCACGTTCTACCTGCAAGCTTCTTAATCTCATTGGACCACTTAACTTTCTGTCTCCCCCCTCGCGCGTTTGCCTTCTCTTGGAATCCAAGTCAGTTACCCTTATTGTCCTGCGTATACGCGCTACGTTAGCTACGTGCCCGGCCCATGTCTATTTCTTCTTGATTTTAACTGATATCCTTAACCCCGTTTGTTCCCTGACCCATTCAGCCCTCCGTGTCTCTTAAGTCTGAACCACATGCAGCGTTTTTTCCGGCGTTTTCTGACATTGCGTCTCTCGGCGTCATGAAATCAACGCCGCCAGAGAGGGCGGCCAACCACATGGAAAGCGCTGAGGCAGGCTGAGGCCAGCGCCAGCGCAGCGTCACACATGCGACCAAAGGGAATGAACCTGATACCTCGCAAAGCAGTGCGAAGTATCCATCACTGGACCAACAAAAATATTCCTGATTACAGATTTTATGTCTAACTTGCAGTTCTGTAGTGAGGGAAACAAATCACAGTGCCGCCGAAAGGCTAGCTTTGTTGATGATGATGATGATGATGATGTGGTGCCGTTCCCTTTATAACGGGTCGCCGCGTGTATACACTCCGTTTGGGACCTATAGGGGGCGCCTTGAAAACCGCGCGCAGCGCCACGAGTGGTGCGGCGGGCGTGCAACGTTGAGAGCCGTAGCAGACAGCAGCGCACGGTGGCACAGGCGCCCGTTGCCGGTGCGTTAGCGCTTCGAGCTGGATTTAAAGATATCGTAGTGGGACATTCTGCCGCGATGCCCCCATGAATAAAGGGGAAAACCTGCACGACAGCGGCCCCGTTTTCCACGTTAGTGAGCGCCTTGCTGCGCGTAACTGACGGCTAAATGCGTGCGTCAGGTGTGTGTAATGCAAGATGCTTACTGCCGCGGTAAGCTGTCATTCTTTCACACTTAGAATATTATTGGTGCGTGCCCACTACACGCGTGCTTGCAAAATACTCAGGGCATTTAGAATTATCGACGGCTCCACGCCGTGGAAATCACGGTGAGTGGCCGGGCGGCGTGCTCCTTCGTTGCGGTTTCGTTCCACGGTGATTTGCAGCCGCCGAGTCTCGCAAAGTGCTTTGCTTGAAATTGTCGCGGCATCATCGCTCATCATGATCATAGTGTTTACCTCACCGCTCGCGCTGCTCATGCTAAGAGCTTGAGGCGCGGGCGAGAAAGAGAACATGCTGCGATTTCGGTCAGAGAGGACGCCGAAGCCCCGTTTCGTCTTTCGCTTCACTTTGTAAAGTGGCGACGACGACAGCACGGTCACCGTCACGTATCTCATTCACTACACCTCTTGCGTTGTTTATGTTGCTTTCCTAAACACACTGACATGCACATATCCGTCGCTATAGCACTCGCAAAGCTTCGTTTTTTTGTACAGACCCTGCAGTTCTGCTACTCTGCGTCTTAACTTGATCCTACCGAGTGCGCATAGCGCTGCTGGGCGACTAGTTGTGTTCGCAGTAATATGCTACGTAACTCAATTTGCCACTTAACTGATGGTCCTATCAACCCAGGAAAGCACTAATTGACCTCGCATTGCATTCCCCAAAACTGCGAAAGGTATACAGCGAGTTAATAATTAATGTTCATTAAAATGTCTAGAGCTGAATTATAATTCAGCTCTAGACATGGAACGTATGCAAGGCATTTTATAAAATGCCTTGCATACGTTTCTTTTCTCACCAGCTCTATGACAGCAGGAACATCACGCAAGATCATTGCACCTGCAGAGGTGCTGTCTCAGACCAATTCCAAGCATGCAGCGGCAGAACGCGAGACGGTAGAGGGAGCGGGAACCAAACATTTTTTTCGTCGCAAAGCCGTGATCCACTTATATGTCGCTGCCCAATAAAGCAGGGACGAGTCGAGAAACTGTGAAACGTCGTTCCCGCAGGACACGACGCGTACCTGTTGGTACAGTCGACTACGCAGCAGTTCATTGATTACGATAAACTACGTGCCAGCGGGCGTGGGAGAGCGTTTGGTTCTGCTCGGGCTCTCAACGACTGTCTGCTCTGACGGCCGCGCGCCAGTCGCAGTGAACGGAGTGTATAGCGGCTTGGCAATAAAGATACAGGAGTATATTAAAAAAAAAACCAGCTATGGGAAAAAGAAAATATAGAAAAAAAAAACGATTAAGGAGGATGTGAGGGACGACCTACTCTATGAAAAAAAAAGGGAAAGGGGGGGGGGGGGGACCGTTCACTTCGCGACCCTCTGAAGAGATAAGATTCTCCATCTTTCCAAGCGCCGCTTAGTGCGCTCCACCGCTCTGTTCATCTCCCCATCATCACCCTCGAATCCCAGTGCGAAATGCAACGGAGTGTCTCCTCTACATTGGGGTTCGATTTCCTTGCACTGCACCACAATGTGTTCCATAGTTTCGTCAGCACACTCACATACCCTACACAACACATCCCGCTGCTCACTACCTATAGTCCGCTGGCGTTCCAAGGTGCGCAGGGCCCCAGCTCGTGCCTCGAAGAGCAGGCTGCTTCCAAGGCTATTGTCATATGAACACCGCGCCAATAGTCCGCTTGTGTTGTCCATACAACGTCATAGAGCTCTTGTCCCCCCATCCCCTGCAGCCACAGCTCCTCTTCCTTCTCCTGGACACGGTCGCGCACATCCTTCACATATTGCTGCCATGTGTCCGCCTGTATAGGTGCCGTGAAGAAGCCATATTTCTTCTCAAGGCGGTATATGCGGTTTGTCCAGTTGGTGCGCATACACGTCGCTGAGAGGTAGTCAAAGACCTGTCGGGCGAGTCGCTCTTTCCGCAGAAAAAGCAGGCGGCCACGGTAGGTCAGCTTGCTTGCCGCCTCCCGTGCCTCGAAAGTGGACCACCCGAGGTCTCCTTGAACAGCTTCGATAGCTACTGCCCCATGCGATCCCAAAGCAGTGCGGCCGACCTCTCGCTGCCGTCGTTCCAGCCATTCCCTGGTCGCATGAGACAAGCAGACAATGGCGTTGCAGAAAGTCAGTGCCGGCACATGCACAAGCTTCCACATGTCGCGAACGATGAGATATCTGTTGAATCCCCATATACTTCTGCGCCGGAGAACACACTGTCCCCCGCAGGGCCATCCGTCTGACTATTTCCTCGCGTTCACTATAAATGTCGCCTCCTGCACGCAGCGTCACTCCGAGGTACTTGTACGATGAGGCAACCCCCCAGTACCTTTCCAGACAGTGTCAGGGTTTCGTTGCCTAGTGTCACACCCGCTAGCTGTACTACAGTGTTCTAGAACACTATAGAAAACCAGCCCTGCCCAGATGGCGCGTCGAAAACGTACACGTGGCGCCCCCCAAACGAGTTGGCTGAAAAAGCCCTAGTAGGACAGGGCTTCTGGGCCACGTTTAAGCGCATACGGAACGTTGCGCGACATGTTACCGGCTGTGTCTGCTTTTGTGCCGTGTGCGTTTTTTCTGCGAAATTTACAGCACAGAACATCGAGTTTATGCGCATTGTCGAAGGCAACAGATCGGGAGCTGCGACTGGAGAGCGAACGAGCAGTGATGCCACCGGTTTTCTTGCAGTACGGCTTCGGCAGTGTCGTGTTCGCGGAAGGGTGCTTTCTCGACAGTGCGCTGCCGAAAGGACGCAAGCTCTGCACGGTAAACTATGTTTACTCTGTCGAGAAAACTGTGTGTGGTATCAACTCACATTCCCAAACTTCAGCCAAATGCCACTCGCAAGTCGAACAAGCATCGTACGACGGGAAAGTACAGGTAAGTGTTTGTTGGAATTGCGCATGCAAAAGCTCGTCATCAATTCTTCAGCTCGACCCATTCGGCTGTCTGCACGTTATGTTGCCGCTTTAAATGATGATTAGGGGCTTTTAGCTTGTACGTATACATCTTTACGTTACCGTGTTACCGGATACCGGAAGGAATCTGCGCATGCGCGTTTCTTTACGGAACGTAGACTTTTACGGAACGTAAACTACTCGCCGGATAGGCTTTACGTTTTCGGCCCCAGCTCACAAATCCACCTTCGTTCGTGGCTACTCGCGATATCCGCTTTGAGAAGACTCCAGCCGCCGATGTCGAGTCAAAATAAGCCGAAGTGCGAGCGATCACCTTAGTTGTTTCAGCAGGATTGCCGAAGCTAGTGACCTAGCAAGCCGAAGCAGTAAACGTGAGAGGCCTAAAACCCCTGACATGCCCGACATGCTGGATAGGTGGCGCCATCTAGCGGGGCTAATATGAACCAGGCAAGCACAGAATTGGTAATGCAGAAATATCGTGCATTCTACTTCTGATGTGAATGCCTTGCAGTGGCATAACTACGAATGAGTTGCCTTTTTAATCATTTCTTACTTCAAAAACACACGGCGAAAACAAACCTGTACATGACTTTGGTTGCACAAATCGTCACAAGATGTCGACACCATCGTCCGGTAACCTGGTATTTTATACGTTTTATACTCCTTCGCGTACATTGGGATACCTTACACGCTAAAAAAACCTTTTCGATGATTTTTCCGCAGTAGTGATTCAATCTTATCTAAATTAAATATAGTTTAAATGCAGTTATCATCGCAATTTGGTGGTTTGCGCAAACGTAAAGGTATACGTTTACGTAAGTACGTAAACGTTTACGTATGGTGTGCTAAAACTTTTCTAAAACATGCGTTCCGGTAAAACGGTAAACGCAATCCGGTAACCGGTAACACGGTAACGTAAAAAAGTATACGTACAAGCTAAAAGCCCCTATTATCTCAACATAACTGAGGATCCGTTTGGCGAAGTGGCAGCTCATTTGAGCGATTATATCACTTATGTTATCGGCAGCTACAGCTTTCGTGTCGTGTTAACACGCAGGTGAGATGCCGTTTGTTTTCGCGCTTTTGTTTTCGATGTTTTGAACAGTGCTTAGAGCAGAACACTCTTGCATAATCGGTAGTTCAAGTTTTTGTAGTTCGTCAACTCACAGGTGAGAGCCTCTTTCGTATCGCGCATTTCTTCGCGGTGTTACGAACAGTGTATGAGTACTAAAAGCAGATCAGTCTTACACAACCAGTAGTTATACAGCTCTCGTAGCGTGTTAACGCGCAGGTAAGAAGCCGTTTTGTTTCGCGATTTTATTTGCGGCGTTTTGAACAGTATCCTCCTAATCAATCTTCATTTCACTTTCTTTGTAGATGACAGCGAAGCGCGAGGTGTCCGCGTCAACCTGCACTTGCAAGGCCGGAGTGAGTGGAAATGCACACACGTTGCAGCGGTCGTACTTTGGGTAAACGATGCCGACTCGCCGTCGTCAACAGAATGATTACAAACTTGGGTTCGGCCGTCATCTAAACCTGACACGTCAGGAAAGGAGCCCGTTGAGGAACTTTTTTGGAGGTAGGCATAAGAGGTATCCGAGCCATGTGTTCGCAAGATACTGTGTGCGCGAAAAGTGAATTGCTTTGCCCACGCGATTTTTTCAGTATTTTCTTCTTGCTTGCATGTTTAGAACTGTGTACGTGGCAATTTATTGAAATGAAATGCGCGATTCTCAACGCGATTGTACATACCTAAACTGTTACGTGCTTGCTAAGTAAAAGTTTTGTTGTGTTTTACAGATCCAGCGTTGCCGCCGCTCTTTCTCGTACGGCCTCGACGGGAATGATTAAAAGATTATGTTTGGGTGGTATCATTCTTCTGTGTGGCACTTGTACACGCAACAGTACCTTCGGTCCCAGCGTTTTTTGGGGCGCCGATCCCCGCAGTCGACCGCGGTGCTGATCGCCGTCCTACCGTCCTACTACCCGTATTGCAACAGGGCCGCCAGGGCGGCGCTACGTGTCAACACAAACTAGGCACCGGGCGCGGGGACTGGTGGCGCCTCTTTCGGTGGCGACGGGGAACTAATGGAATGGGAGTGCCGAAAAGGGCGCAGGCGCTTGCTGCGGGGGCGCGGGGCTGGACGTTCGTTTCTCTTCATTGTGCTCTCGTCGTTTGTGTCGTGCGCTGCCGAAATCTACGTGTGCGCGAAGACTGAAGATTACAATGTCTTAAGGCTCGGCGAAGGATCGAAAATCAATGGAAAACATAACAGGAACGGGGGGCGTGCAAAACTACAACTGAGGAACAAGTGCAATCGGCGAAGCATCCAGTAAAGACGAGAAGGGAATGGGAGACGTACGCTCTATTTTTTTAATGTTAGGGGACAATGTTAACGTATAGACAGAATAACAAAGTATTAGGAAAAATTCGGCAGATCCCACGTATTGTGGGAACCGACTTTATGCGAATCAGCGAGTCTATGCTGCATTTGTTTTTTTAGCTTTAAGTCACGCGTAACGAGGTGTATCGACGTGTTTTTGTAGATGAAGTTGTGTGCACAGAGTGTGCTTAATAAGCATGCCGACTACACTGACGTTTAAAGGCTAACTTGTGGTCTGACGTAATGTTAGCGCTCATGTTAGAGAACAGACGTCAGTGTTATTGAAACGAAGCGCAGGCTACGTTGCGATTCACAATTCGTGCCGATGCTGCGAATATCATACGCGTAGCGTTGATCAGAGTATAGTTCCGGGTCGAGCAACGCTTGAATATAGCTTGCAGATTCATAGGAGCACATATGTAATGTTTATCTGACGGTTATAAAAGCGGAGCCAACATTGAAATCAAAGGGGTACATAGTAGCACAAACTTAGAAAATAAATACACAAGAAAACAAGTACGAGGGAGCGCCCGACCTTTCTGCTCCCTCCTACTTCTTTTCTCGTGTCTATTTTATAAGTTTGCGCTACTATGTACCACTTTGATGTTAACCAACTCGCCCAACAAGAAGTCTTAATAAAACCAAGATTGGCGTTAAGCCGACGTAACGTCTGTTTCATATGACTACATGAGTAATGTTTATTACCTTGTCATGAAATTAGATAGCCAGCACTGCAACCACAATTGACGTTGGTTGCACCGACATTTTTCTTGCGCATAGGATCTTTTCAAAAGTAATTTCAAGTCATGGCTTGGCTCTGTGGTAGAATATTTGATATCCGCTCAGAGTACCTGGTTTCGACTCCTGCTGGGATCCGGATTTCTATTCTTTGCATACGTCGGGTTCACGTGGCTGATGCCGGATTTTTTTGGACATGCACAGGCTTAAATTATCAATGTCTGTTCTCGCCATTCCTGGGTCGATCCACCGTGAATCACCTGTGCCTCATACCAGCATCCCGCGGCCCGTGGTATACGCCCGGTATGTGCCGCACGTGACTGGAAAGATTTTCGCGCTACTCATACCACCATATCACAACCAGACAGCCATGTTTGTCTTATTTTCGTACCCACGTATGCCAATTTTGGTTAATGTCAACTTAAGGAGGCGACCACGAGAGCGCCCAGACGTAGGCGGCTAGATAGAGAAATAGAGGCATTTATAGATAGAGATAAGAAATGCTTTGCGTTTAAAATAGAAATAGGAATGGGGATACCTAGATTAGAGCACTGCACGGGCCGGGATTCTAGGCCCGGGCCCGGCCCGAGCCCGGCACTCGTTGAAGTTTACCCGCCCGAACCCGGCCCGGTGACTCAAAAACGAGACCCGGGCCCGGCCCGAACCCGAGAAAAAGTTCACCTACCCGGCCCGGCCCGACCGCAGATCGGGCCCGACTGAGGCCCGAGCCATTAATCTAGGGTGTGCTGCCTGAACATAGAATCGACAGCAAGGCATTTTAAGTAGCGAATATCTACACTTTGTTGGCGCATGCTACGCTAACATGTATGCTATAATCTACAGTAATTCCTTGTACAAAAGAGACTCACTGTAGTAAAAGTAGATGTGACATACTGCGCACGATAAACCGTTATTCGGCAGCGGTATATTGTGCATATTTTTTCTACCAATACAATGGGCATAATCAAGAGCCTTTGGTAGCAGCTATTGTAGCAAGAAAAGTGATTTGCAGAATGAGTTCACTTTCAACAGATAGCATAATAACAGGCAGAGAGAGAACAGAACCATCCCTTCACTTCGTTTTTATTGCTCTCTCTATTTATATTTAAACTATGCTCTACCATCAAACCGAATCGTGCACCCTTCCGGGTGTGTAGTGCTTGCCTTCAGCACAGTAGCAGCTTGTCATGCCAATAGAAATAGAGGGGGGGAAACAAATTTATTACCTGTGTTAGAAATAAGCTAACTAGATAATAATTAAAACGAACTCCGTGCACCAAGTGTACTTTTCGAAATACGTATAAACAGCCGAAAGGACAAAAAAAAAAAGGCAGATCCCAACTACCATGGCAATCGATGTTATGCGAAGCATGCGGAGGCAAGGTGACTGGGTTGTAATTTTTTTATTGAGCGAAATGGTACGAAATGACGCTAAAGTTGCGTGCAAATGTTGTACGCACAGACATTTATTGAACGGTCGCGTATGTTTCATATAACCAGTTGTTAACTGCATAACGATGCTAAAAGAAACATGGGTATTACCAACACCGGGAGCGGTAAGCTAAGTAGCACTTGTGCTTGCGAGAATGGTAGCCATGGATAGTGCTTCGTGGACCAACTACAGACGATGGCGCTTAAGTATACAAATGACGTTAACCCGACATGACGCCTGCCTCATAGGAGTACATATGTTATGTTTATAAGATCAGGTAGCCAGCACTGCAACCACAATTGACGGTTCACCAACATTACGCATGCATAGAGTTTTTGCAAAGCAGTTCCGAGACCTTACGTGGCTCTGTGGTACAATACTTCATTGCCACGCAGATTGCTTGGGTTCGATTCCTGCTGGGACCCTGATATTTATTATTTGCATTCGTCGGGTCAGCGCTGCCGACGTCATTTCTTCTTACGCTCTCGCATTCAAATTACTGATGTCTGTCCTCGCCGTTCCTGGGTAGATATAAATTGTCAAACACCAGTGGCGCATACACGCATGCCGCGGCCCGTGGTATACGGGTATGTGCCACACGTGCCTGCAGGAAAGGGTTTGACGACGTACGCGGCAGGATTTTTACGTTATTCATGTCATGGCTAGCCAGACGTATTCATCCATACCTCTTACCCTCCCATACAAATTTTTGTCTACTCCAAATTAAGGATGCGATCACGAGAGCACCCAGATGTTGGCGGCTAGATAGATAGATAGATAGATAGATAGATAGATAGAAACGCAAAAGTACTTACAGTACGCAAAGAAATGCTTCGCATTTAAAATTTATTATAGCAATATTTCCGTGTATCACACACTGCACTGCTGGTATATAGTCTGCAGGGCCGAAGAACTTGTGTCTTTAGGTATTGTTTGCTGCGTTTCTTGTTTGTTGTATACGTCTACTTTTTTACTCACTCCTCTATCTAACGGATTAGGCCTTGAGGGTAGCAATATATGAAAATGAAAAAAAAAAAAACCTTTTGTGCATAGTTTACAGTTCCTTCCTTCACACTTATTGTGCGAAAAGTCAAATAATCAAGATTGCGGCTGTAAGCGCGTTATGCTCTGTTGCATCAGATATCCTGCCGCGCTACAGTTGCTTGAACTGCTTGCGCTAGTCGCAAGGACGCACGACGTCTGCCTTGCGAATTGTGAAGGCGTCGACAGTCGTAGTTCTCAGACCTACCCACTGGAGCCAATTTTGGTGCGGACTTCTGCAGAATGAACATGGCTTTCCAACTCATCGCTTCATTTGTCTTGTTCCCGAACGTCGTCCACACTTCGATATAATCCATAAAAGTACTCTTTGAGCGCTTCCACTTGCAGGTTTCAGCTGTGTATGGTATACACGGTGTTAGAATATGCTCTGTCTTTTTTATGCATAGTATAATGGTGTATGACTTGATAACAATTTTGTACCGTTTGAAGGTGGCGATTAGACTACGCGGGTAAGACTGGCAGGAGGTGGACGAAGAGATTTCGATCTGTTTTCACGGTTCGTTCCAGTTTGTCGATAAAGATGCGAAGAAGCTTCTCGAAGCTTACTCATTTTATGCATATGGTTCGAAGTAACGGGATATCACCCAATACGGAATTCGTAACTGTCTTTTTTTTCAAGCCAGATATATCGTCAAGTGAATATACTTTGCCACACACCTTGTTTAATGGACCTGTGCGATTCCTGCACATTCCACGTTGCTGCGGCTGTATCATGTAGCTGTCGCACCACACAGCGGAACACGACGAAAGCTCAGACGTTACCAATGAGGCACACAAAGCAGGCTGTGTATGTCCAAGTCGCGTCACACGACCACTGAAAGCCATGACGGAGCCTCGAAAAAAGAACGTGCCTTAATGATTCTTTGTAACGAGGCTCAACGCAGAGCTTTTGTTTTAGTGGACTGTGGGAAAATTCAAGAACGCTGCTCACCTTTGGAGTTCTGAGATCACTCTTTCGATGATAAGTTAAAGAAAAAAAAATACATTATCTAAATTATTACATTACAATTATTACTGTGATTAAAAATGACATTCCGGATGCAAAATGATAGGCAATGCAATAAAGCAATGAATAACGAAATTTTAACGATATCAGCGCCTAGTTTATCAAGTAGCCCCATATACAAGCAGCAAGAGCTTCAGAACTTCAGTACTTGTCGCTCATAAAAAATTCTTGAAATAGATTGCCCTACGTAAAAAATAAAAAAAAATGTTTTTTTTTTCGAGATATAATATCTGTAACAGATATGCATGCACAACGTATGGGGAACAGTCTTAAGAACTGAGCAAAGTTCAAGCCCGGCCCGACCCGAGCCCGCCACCTCAAACCCGGGCCCGGCCCTAAGCCCGGAGCTTCAGGCCCGAGCCCTGCCCGGGCCCGCCGTGAACACTACTTTACCCGGCCCGGCCCGTCGGGCCGGGCCCGGGTTTTCGGGTAGGCCCGAGCCCGTGCAGTGCTCTAACCTAGATCTAGCTCCACATCGTAGCTTATCGCATTGAACTTCGTCTGCGGGGTGCAGGAGCGTAGCAAGAAATTTTTTTCGGGGGGGGGGGGGGTCAACCATACTTTATGTATGTTCGTGCGTGCGTTTGTATGTGTACGTCTATATAAACGCAAGCAAAATTGAAAAATTTCGGGGGGGGTTCAACCCCTCCCCCCCCCCCCCCTTGGCTACGCCACTGGCGGGGTGCACTTGCAAAGCAATTTGCAGTCGTTGTCGCTTTTATATTCCTTGATGTCAAGCACGTGGCCAGCTTCGTGCAAGCGGTGACCCTTCTCTAGAGCAAACGCATGAAAACGCGTACGCCGGCTGGTCAAGCCTTGAAAGCCGCAACGCAATGTAACTGGCATCGCCATTTGTGCACGTGCGCTGTCAGTACTCGCCTTCCCGCCAGGAGCCCAACAGTGAGGAGCAGCGAGTTTGGCAGTTAAAATACAAAGATGTTTATTTTACAACACTTTCGCCAATCGGGCCGGTCTCATTTGCAGTCCCGAAAGGGAGGAGGCATCGTGCCTCTGGTCCGCCTCCAAACGAAAGCAAACGCATAAAAGCGCAGCACCACCACGCAAAAAAGCCTAGTCGATTGACGTTCCGACGGTGCTCCTGGGTGTGAAGACATGAAAAGAACATGTGTCATCCTTTCTTGATGACTTGGCGACCATTGAATGCTGCCACGACCGCAAACGACTGCGCGGGAGTCTCCCTGGAGCCCGACGAGTGGCCCCGTTATCTGAACACATGTCCGACAGTCGAACGCTTCGTGCTTTGTTCAAGAAACACTGTTGCTGCCGCTTCTCTTTGCCTTGGGCGACAAACGAAACAGCTTACAGCTTCCGATTGTCTAAAAAGAAACGCCGCCGCTACTACTTGAATACGTTGCCGAAAGTAGCAGAGCCTTCTCCGCGTCGTCTGCTTCACATGCCAGTGCTTTCGCTGCCGCCGCTAGGGGCGCTTTTCGGGAGGGCGCCGCTGGCGCCGTACGACGGCCGCCCGGTGCCTATAGCTGTACTACTGTCGTCTTCTTGGCGTTATAACGAAGCCCCAGCTTTTCGACTTCCGCTGCACAGATGTTGTTTACTTGTAACGCCACCTATTGAGTAGAAGAAGAACCTCAAACTCGTAATATATGGCCTCTGAGCTTGAAGTTGTCGCACGTTTTTGAGGCCACGTATTCGGCCAATACACTCAAGCCTGCTAAGCCTACCGATGAACTTGAGGATGGCGCTCGGAAACTGTTCGAAGATATCCCGAGAGCTTGCTGTCGAAGCTTCCGAGGAACAAGCTAAGTCAAATACAAGCATCAGTTGAGAACTTGCGGGTCACACAGAGCACGGCGACGACTTAATAGATCTGAGGCGGGCGGCAGCCATTTTGGCAGCAGCGACGATGCTGTTACGTAGCGGAAGTCGCTGCCAGCCGCGCGCTGATTTGTTCTCCGTCCATCGAACGGCTTCCGGCGGCTACACTGACGCCGGTGATGTCTGGACCGTCCTGAAGTGGACGTTTCGGCCACCGTGCACCGGTAGCGTCGACGCCGAGTGACGCCGGCGTACGAAACGCCGGGAAAACGCTGCATATAGTTCGGCCTTTATGCATGGCTACACCTATCATTTTCCTTTCCATGGCTGGCAGCGTCGTCCTCAATTTCAGTTGAAGCCTCTTTGTAA